>PVHP010010724.1:0-46925 GCA_004024765.1 Zapus hudsonius | reverse complement strand
CTTTCATGGTTTCTAATGAGAAGTCTGAGGTAAGTCTGATGGCTTTTCCTCTGTAAGTTACTGTTTGCTTTTTTCTAGCAGCTTTAAGTATTTTCTCTTTGCTTTCTGTGTTAGGCATCTTAATTAAAATGTGTCTTGGAGAATTCCTCTTCATGTCCTGTCTGTTTGGAGTCATCTGGGCCCCTTGAAAGTTGAGTGGACTTTCTCTTGTTAGATATGGAAAGTTTTCTTGAATAATTCTGTTGAAGATATTTCCTATGCCCTTAGCCTGGGCTTCTTCTCCCTCTGGGATCCCCATGATTCTAATATTGGTCCTCTTTATTGTATCCCATAGATCCCTCAAGTTTTGCTCACTTGATTTCTTGAATTTATTGAAACCTATGACATCCTTATTATTTCTTTCTGATTTGTCTTCTACTTCTGAAAGTCTGTTCTCCAAATTATCAACTCTGGGACTAATTCTAGGGAGGTTTTTAACATCTCCTTTTCATTATTTGTTTCTGCTATAATTTTGTTTATAGACTCCAATTCTTTGGTGAGATCTAATTTCCAATCTAATTTTGTTTTTGCTTGGGATTCCTGATAATCATTTTTAAGTTTTTTTTAAGTCCTCATCAAATTTAATCATTTGATTGTCTAGCTCCTCTCTTAGTTGATTAATCTTCAATTCACTTAATGTGTTTCTGAATTCATTCATATTTCTCTCCATTAAATTCAGTCTGGAGACTATGTTTGAGTTAGATAACTTCATCTCATTCATCTCTTTTCTCATAATTTCCATATCAGCCATTAGCTGCTTCATATTTCCATTGCAGTTGTGGTCAGGAGTCATATTGTTCTCTCTTTGCGACTGTGTATGTGTTGCCTCTACTTCTTTGCCACTCTCGTGTCCCATAAAGGGACTAGGGCCCTGGGTTGGGGAGTTCCGTCTTTTATTTCTGTGGGTTTTTTCCTTTGATTTCTTCCCATGTCTAGGTAGGGGAGTGGGACTCAGGCACCCTGGGGAGTGCTGTTCAGCCTGCTTTGCTTCCAGTGGAAAGATCACCAGGTTTGATCCTAAACAAAGGTCTTTCCTGTTGGGGTGTTCTGTCCCCAGAGAGGCTTAGATCTTTACCTGTCTGGATCCCTCTGTCTGTGAGTGTTTAGTCTTAGAGCCACCACATAGGCCCCTGTTCCCAGTTGGTATGCTGCAGTAGAAACACAGTCCCAGCACTCCAACTATAGGGCCCAGTGTTCTCCCACCTATCAATCAGTGGCGCGTGAAGCCGCCTATGTCCTCCCAACACTGGCAGAGGTTCCCCGGTGCCTGAGACCTGGCTCCGCCCATCAGCTGCAGTCTGAAATGGGCTCCCAAGCCGAGCTAGTTCAGTTTGCCTGAGGAGCGCATCTGCCTGTGTATGTGGGGGTTCTCAGGGAGAAGTGCACCCAAGAATCGCTGGAGGGTCAGTGGCATGTGGTCCCTGGTGCCTGCTGAAGCCACTTTTGCCCTCCTAGCACTGGCAGAGGTTCCCAGGTGCCTGAGGCCTGGCTCTGCCGACAGGCAGCTGCGGTCTGGAGTGCGCTCCAGGAACCACGCTAGTTCGGTTCGCCTGAGGAGCGCGTCTGCCTGTGTATGTGTGGGGAGGTCTCAGGGAGAAGTGCGCCCAAGAATCGCTGGAGGGAGGCTGGAGGAAGGGGGCCCCGGGAGGGAGAGGTGCTCAGCCGGCAAGAGCTCTTGGTCAATACCGGAGAGGAGAAAATGCCGCCGGCGGGAGCGGGAGCTAGGGGTGGGGGAAGGGCGGTGCTTTGTTCCTCTGCCGAGTAGAAAGCAGCTGGGGAGACCTGACTCCCCGGCTAGCGTGAAGTTGGGGAGACGGTAGGCTTGGGTTCAGGGCCAGCTGGGGTCCCGGGTTTTGATCCCAGCTGAAGAATCAAACCTTTTCGATGAGAGTCCTAGCGAGGCTGCTACTAGTTCGCCATGATGCTCCTGCTTGTCTCTTAATAATTTATCCAGCAATGCTAGAAGCAAGCAACCAACATCATTACTTTTTCACAAATACTCAAATGTTTTAGATGCCAAGTCACTAAATTCCTTGCTCCTCAAAAGAGGTGACTCAGGATGATAAAATACATCTATCTCATGAAGCTCTTTAAATAGTTCACACCATGGATTATCAGTGCTCTCCTTATCAACAACTATGCTCTCCTTATCACTAGTAGAGCATTTCATAGCACTGAAGTTGGAGACCTGATGCCAGATAGCACAAAGCCCATTAAAGAAACCCATTCTTACAATTCTGCTTCTCTAGAACCACTCCTGGTACCAAATTCTCTATTAGTCAGGCTTCTCTAGAGGAACAGAACCAACAAAATGAATTGTAGTAAACAAAAAGGGGGTTTATTGTATTTCATGGCAAGCCCACAATAGCAGTCTGTAAGCCTGAGAGTCAAGGAACTGGTCTCTGCTCAGTCCACATGGCTGGATGCCTCAGCAGTTCCAATCCAGAGCTGAAGGCCTAAAAGGCTTCCTGGGAGATGCTGGTTTTCAGTCCAGTCTGGAAGGCTGAGGAATCTTCGTTCCAATGCCAACCAAGAGATGCATGACTAGCACCAGCAGCCAGACAGGCAGGGAGGCAGGGAGTGACAGAGATTTCCTTACCCTTACCCTTAGGGAAAGGTCTTGCAACCCTATCCCAAACTTGTTGTCTTCCTGAGTCTGTGGAATTTCCTTCCTGCACTGCCCTCCAAGGATGGGATGTTAATTTTCAGCTTCCTTGAGCTTCCTTAAATCCTGTTCCCTGCTGACAGGGCTGCCTTACTGTAATAAACATCAAAGACCCACCAGAGATAATTAAAAAATGAAGTTGACAACAAAACATAACCATCACACATAAAATCTGTTTATATACAATTTAAACCTAATGAGGTCTGGGGATATGCCTTAGTGGTTAAGGCACTCGCATGTAAAACCTAATGACCTGAGTTCAATTCCCCACTGCCCATGTAAAGCCAGATGCACAAAGTGGTGCATGCATCTGGAGTTTGTTTGTAGTGTCTAGAGGCCCTGGAGTGTCTCTCTCTGCTTGAAAACAAACAAACAAACAAACCTAATGAGGGCAGTTAGAGATCAGGTTATTAATAATCACTGGGGAAATAGACTGAAGTTATGAATAATGGGGATACAAGGGAAAGTTCCGGACATGTGGGGGGTCATAAGGCAAATTCACTACTACTACTATAATTCACCAAGTATTTTCCTCAAGATTTATGTACTTTTCTATATGCAGATTGCAACCAGATTATTTATTTTTATTATTTATTTATGACACAGAGAAAGAGGCAGAAAGAGAGAGAGAGAGAGAGAGAGAGAGAGAGAGAGAGAGAGAGAGAGAGAGAGAGGAGAGAGAGAGAACATGGATGCTCCAGGGCCTCCTGACACTCCAGATGCATGCACAACTTTGTGCATCTGACTTTTTGTGGGTACTGGGGAATCAAACCTGGGCCATGAGTTTTTACAAGCAAGTGCCTTTAATCAATGAGCCATCTGTCCATCCCCCAGATCATGTATTTTTAAAAGTACAAAGTGAGAAAATATCTTTGACAAATTAATAAAGCATAATAGCTTTACATGTAAAGAGAGTTTATAAGCAGTAAGAAAGCACAAAGACATCACCACTAGACAAAAGAGCAAAGGAGATATGACTGACTGATTAAAAAGGCATCGCAAATGGTATTCTGGTTTGAATCTGAAACTCCCCCAAAAGACTCACGACTTGAAGATTTGGCGCCACCTGGTGATGCTATTTTGGGGGGTGGGGAATAAGTGGGGGAAGTGGGTCACTGGGACATGCTTTTGAAAATTATGACTTCCCCTTTCTGCCATCCCTTCCCCTTATCAGCTTCCTGGCCACCATGTTGCTACTTCTCCACAGGCCTAGAAAATTGCAGGTAGAAAGCATGGAGAGAAGCTGTGAGCCCAAACAAATCTTTCCTCCTTTAATCTATTTCTCTCAGATGTTTGTTACGTCAATTAGAAGTCTGACAAACAATGGAGCTTTTTTTGCTTTGTTTTTGGCTTTTTGAGGTATATTCTTTTTATACTTGAAGAAAACATTTTGCCTTAAGGTCTTGAGAAAAGAAGAACAAGGCAAACCAAAAATCAGTAGACAGGAAAAATAATAAAGATTAGGGCAGAAATTAACTAAATAGAAACAATACAAAGAATAAAAGAAACAGAGAGGTGATTCTGTAAAAGGATGAACAATATTGATAAACCCTTAGCAAATCTGAGCAAAAAAAGAGATAAAAACAGAGAAGAGATACAAAATAATAACATTAGAGATGAAATTACAATAGATAACAATGAAATTCAGAAATCATAAGGACATAATTTAAGAACATATCCTCCACCAATTTCGATAATCTGAAAGAAATGGATAACTTCCTTGATATATATAACCTACAAAATTAAATCAGGATGAGACAAACCATTTAAACAGACCTGTATCAAGTACAGAGATACAATCAGTTATAAAAAAAAAAAAAACTCCCAAGTAAAAAATGTCCATGCCCAGATGGATTTATTGGTGAATTTTACCAAACATTCACTGAAGAACTAACACTAAAAGTTTGCTTCTCAAACTTTTCTATAAAATAGGAAAGGAAGGAACACTATCAAACTCCTACAAAGGAAGTATCACCTTGATAACAAAACCAGACAAAGACAGAACAACAACATAAAAAGAAAAGAAAATTACAGACCAATCTCACTCATGAAAATAGATACAAAAATTCTCAACAAAATATTGGCAAACAGAACATAAGAATACATCAAAAATCATTCACTCTGACCAAGTAGGGCTTATCTGAGAAATGCAGGAATGGTTCAACATATATGAATTGATAAATGTAATAAACTATATAAATGGACTGAAGGACAAAAATCACATGATCACCTCAAAAGACGCAGAGAGGCATTTGACAAAATCCAACATTTCTTCATGGTAACAGTCCTAAAAAAAATAGGAATAGAAGGAACATATGTCAACATAATAAAGGACATATATGGTAAACCAATGGCCAACATTATACTTAAAGGGGAAAATCTTGAAGAATTTCCACTAAAATCGGGAATAAGACAAGGGTGTCCACTGTCCCCACTTTTATTTAATATAGAACTGTAAGTCTTAGCTACAGCAATAAGGCAAGAGACACAAATAAAAGGTAAAGGAAGAGATCAAATTATAATTATTTGCAGATTATATGATTCTATATATGAGGGACCCTAAAGACTCTACCACCAAACAGAGCTGATAAACACCTTTAGCAAATACCAAATTAACACACAGAAATCAAGAGTTTCCAGTACACTAACAACAAATAGGCCAAGGATGAAATCAGGGAAACACTTCCATTTACAATTACTTCTAAAAAAAGTAAGGTAACTTGTAATAAACCTAACGAAGGAGGTGAAGGATCTCTACAATGAAAACTTTTAAACACTCAAGAGAAAAATAACAGAAGACACTAGGATATGGAAACGCATCCATATTCTTGGATTGGAAGAATCAATATCATGAAAATGTCAATCTTACCAAAAGCAATCCACACATTTAGTGCAATTCCCATCAAAATTCCAATTATTTGCCAAAATAGAAAAAATAATCATAAAATTCATTTGGAATCACAAAAAAAGTGAAATAGCCAAAACAGTTATAGACAACAAAAATAAGGCTAGCGTATCACCATACCTAATTTTATGATACATTACAGAGCCTCAGTAACAAAAACAGCATGGTACTGGCACAAAAACAGATACATAGGTCAGTGGAACAGAATAGAGGACCCTGAAGCACACCCCGACAGTTACAACCATCTAATATTTGACGAAAGAGAAATGACAGCCTCTTTAACAAATGGTGCTGGGAAAACTGGATATTTATCTGTAGAAGGATGAATATAGGCCCTTATCTCTCTCCATGCACAAGAATCAAGTCCAAATGGATCAAAGACCTTAATATTAGACCTGAAACTCTGAAACTGCTAGAGGAAAAAGTATTGAAAACACTTCAACATATTTGCATAGGCAACAGCTTCCTGAACCCCAGTTGCTGAGGAAGTAAAACCACTAATCAACCATTGGGACCTCATGAAATTATAAAGCTTTTGTACAACAGAAGAGACACTATAAACAGAGCAAAGAGGCAACCTACCCAGTGGGAGGAAATATTTTCCAGCTATACATCTGACAGAGAATTAATATCCAGGATATACAAAGAACTCAAAAATCTAAATAATAAGAAATCAAACAACCAATCATAGCCAATCAAAAATGGGCTATGGAACTGAATAGAGAGTTCTCAAAAGAAGAAACACAGATGGCTTATAAATATCTAAAAACATGTTCTACCTCCTTAGCCATCTAAGAAATTCAAATTAACACTACTCTGCGGTCCATTGAACCCCTGACCTCAGGCAAGGCCAGGTGAGGGGGCTGCACCTTGGCTCCCCACCGGCCCTTGCATTTAGAGACCCTGCCCACTGACCCGGGACTCTGTCCATTAACACCCTGACCCCATGTGAGGCCAGGTTGGAGACCTGTGCCTTGGTCTCCCACTGGCCCTTGTGCCCAGGGACCCTACCCACTGACCTCCTGACCCCAGGCGAGGCCAAGGTAAGGAGCTGTGCCTTGGCTCCCCACTGGTCTGTTAGTCCCTTGACCCCTCCCACCGATCTTGACATCTGGCAGGCCCAACCCCCAGCATGCTCTTGATGCTGAAGGATTGAGAACCCCCCTACACTGCCTGGCACCAGAGGAACTATGCACATGCCAAAACCTCATGGGTTCTCTCTGCAAACACATGTGTGGGCCCTGCCCCTGCTGAGTGCCAGTGGAAAATCAATCTCTCATGTGGACACAGGCAGGTCACAATGCAAAGTGAACACACAGGCAGAGTGCCCCACACCAAGTTGGTCTAGCCCTACTTTGGAAGTCCCCAATGAAAATATCAAAGAAAGACCACAGATAGTAACTCAGGACATGACAACATGTTCAGGACATCTCTGCATGGAGTCTGTATCCAGATTGTTAATGGAAATGGAAGCAAAAATTGATAATATAAGTGGAAATATGCAGAATCAGCTCACAAGCTTCACCACCAGGCTTAACACAATTGAAGAAAAACAGTTGGAGTTTGTTAGAACAGTAGATGCACTCAGAGGAGCTCAAGAATCAGCTAACTAAACTAAATGAAGACATAAACAAATACAAGAATGAGTACAAGGAAGCAAAAACAATGCAAAAATCTCTATTGGAAAACCAAAATCCAATGGAGACATTTAAAATCTCTAGACTCCCTCACTACCAGAGTTAATAACCTGGAAGGTAGAACCTCAGACATGGAAGACAAAGCAGAAGAAAGAGATCAAGATAACAAAACTTGGATAGGTTCAAAAAAGCATGCAAACAAAATATGGGAGAACTTTGGGACACTCTATTATGACCAACCCTCCATATCATGGGAATACCAGAGGGGGAAGAAATTCAAGCAAAAGGCATAAAGAACATATTCAAGAAAATTATTGAAGAAATTTTCCCCATTCTTGCAAAAGAGAGTCCCATTCAGATCCAGGAAGTGTGTAAAACACCAAACAGGCAGGACCAAAGAAAAAAACCCTCCAAGACACATTAACCCTAAATACTGAAAGCAAAGAGAGGTTTATAAAAGCAGCTAGAGAAAAACAAACACATATAAAGGCAAAACCCTCAGAGCAACATCAGATTTACTCATGAAACCATGAAAGCAAGAAAGGAATGGAAAGATGCACTTCAGAGCCTAAACCACTATGGCTTTCAACCCAAACTAATGTACCCAGTGAAAGTATCCCTTGTAGTAGATGGAGAAAGGAAAGAATTTCATGATAAAAGCCAGCTCTACAAATACATGAACACAAAAAACAAACCTACAGAGAATTTTCCATGAAATATTCCATACAGAAGAGTTGAATAAACCCCAAGACCCTTCTAGAGGTCAGCTATGATAACAAAGTGTAGAATATCAAAACAGGAGTCATCAAATCCCAAAAACACTTCACCATGACAGGGATTAAATCAAACCTCACAATTATAACGTTGAACATTAATCATTTAAATCATTTTATGGGAATAAAAGGACACAGGCTAGGAGGCTGGATCCAAAAAATTGACCCTTTCATTTATTGCCTCCAAGAAACTCATCAACCTCTAAAGACAGAAACGTCCTCAGAGTAAACCGATGGAAATTGATCTTTCAAGCAAATGAAAACAAAACAAACAAGAAAAAAAACACAAGTGGGCATGGCTACATTAATATCTGACAAAATAGACTTTACACCAAAAGTAATCAAAAAGGACAAGGAAGGGCACTTCTTAGCCATCAAAGGAACAATTCAACATGAGGATATCACTACCATAAATATGTATGCACCAAATATAGGTGCAGCACATTTCATAAAGCAAAAGTTATTGGGAAACAAAACAAAAATAAACTACAACTCCATCACAGTTGATACTTTAATCCACCACTATCTTCTTTACACAGATCATCCAAACAGGATCAGCAGGGAAATAACGAGCTTAACAACACCATAGATCAACTGGACCTAACAGACAGCTACAGAACATTCCATCCCAACTCTGAATATACATTCTTCTCAGCAGCTAATGAAACCTTCTCCAAAATAGACCACACAATAGGCCAAAAAAACAAGCCTCAATAAAATCAAGAAAATTAATGTAACCCCCTGTATCATTTTGGACCACAATGCACTAAAACTGGAAATAAACAATGGGAGAAAAAAACAAAATACACCAACTATTAGAGACTGAACAATAAGGTACTAAACAGTAAATGGGTAATTCAAGAAATTAAAAAGGAAATTGAAAATTTTCTTGATTTAAATGATAACAAGAATACAATGTGCCTAAACTTAAGGGACACAATGAAGACATTCCTGATGGGGAGAATTTATAGCACTAAGTGCCTTCATAACAAAGACAGAACTGAAACATCCTAACCACCCACCTAAAGGCATTGGAAAAATTAGTATAATCCAACCCTAGGAGCTCAAGATGAAATGAATTAAGATCAGAGCAGAGATCAATGAATTGAAAAGTAAGTAAATGATTTTTTAAAAATCTATGAAACAAAGAGCTGGGTCTCTGAAAAAGTAAACTATTGATTAATCACTAGCTAATCTAACCAAACAGAAAAAAGAGAAGTCCTAAGTCAACATAATCAGAAATTAAAAGGGAGAGATCACAACAGACACCAATAAAATTGGAAGAATCATCAGGATATACTTCCAAAACCTCTACTCCATGAAATTGGAGAACCTGCAAGAAATGGATGGATTCCTGGACACAATCTATCACCTGCCAAAACTAAACCCAGAACAGATAACACTGCTAAATAAACCTATCCTACCCATCAAGATTGAAAATGTAATAAAAATCTTCCCAAAAACTAAAGTCTCTGATGAATTCTCAGCCAAATTCCACCAAACCTTCACCACAGAACTGAAACCAATCTTTCTTAAACTCTTTTGGAAAATTGGAGAACAGGGAATGCTTCCAAACTCCTTCTATGAAACTACATTACCCTAACAACAAAACTAGACAAAGCTATAACAAGAAAGGAAAACTATAGACCTAGATCCCTAATGAATGTAGATGTAAAACACTTGCAAACTGAATCCAACAACACATCAAAAGTATTATGCACCTTGACCAGGTTGGCTTCATCCCAGTGATGTAGGGTTGGTTCAACATATGGAAATTGATTAACCTAATCCACACATTAACAAACTCAAATGCAAGAACCAGATGGTCATCTCAGTGGATGCAAAAGTCAGCATTACTTCATGATCAAAACACTGGAGAGAATTGGCATAGGGGGCTTATATACCTCAACATAACAAAGGCCATAACAAAATTCCTAAAGCACAAATCATATTCAATGGGGAAAAACTTAATGAGTTCCCATTAAAATTTGGAACAAGACAGGGGTGTCCACTCTCATCATTGCTCTTCAACACAGTTCTTGAAGTCCTATTCCAAGCAATAAGACAGGAAAAAGGCATAAAAGGAATTAAAATTGGAAAGAAGTGACCTATCCCTTTATGCAGATTACATGATCTTATATAAAACAGACCAAAAGGATAGTACCATTAAATTACTGAAGCTGGTAAATTCCTTCAGTAGGATACATAATTAACACATAAATATCAGTAGCCTTCCTGTATGCAAATGATATGCATATGGAAAAAGAAATCAGTGAAACAGTCCTGTTTTAATAACTTCAAAAAATCAAATATCTTGGAATAACATTAACCAAGCATGTGAAAGATTTATATAATGAAAACATAAAAATACTCAAGAAGGAAATCAAGGAAGATGTGAAAAGATGGAAAGATCCCCCATGCTCCTTGATAGGTAGAATTAATATCATGAAAATGGCGATACTTCCAAAAGCTATATGCAGATTCAATGCAATTCCAATATTTGGAAGGGGAAAGGCCTCGGATATCCAAAAACATCCTGAGTAACAGGAGCTCCTCAGGAGGTATCATACTTGATCCAATGATATACTACAAAGCCATAGTAACAAAAACAGCATGGTACTGGCATAAAAACAGACAGACCAATGGAACAGAATTGAAGACCCTGCCCTAAGCTCGAGCAACTGTAGTTACTTCACATTTGACAAAGGTGCCAACAACCTCAACTGGCCAAAAGATAGCATCTTTAACACATGGTGCTGGACAAATTGGCTAAACATATGTAAAAAAATGAAACTAGATCCACTCCTCTCACCATACATAAACTCAACTCTAAATGGGTAAAAGACCTCAACATAAGACCTGAAACTCTGAATACCCTAGAAGAAAAAAAATAGGAGGAGCTCTATACGAGATAGGAGTAGGCAAAATCTTCCTGGACAAACCTCCAGTAGCCCAGAAAGTGCAACAATCACTCAACCAATGGGATCTCATTGAGCTAAAAAGCTTCTGTACAGACAAACACACCATACTCAAAGTCAATAGACCACTACCAGAATGGGAGACAATCCATGCCAGCTATTCCACAGACAGAGGGCTAATATCTAAAACTTACAAAGAACTCAAAAAATTAACAAAGTATCAAACAGCCCTCTCACAAAATGGGGCACTGAACTCAACAGGGAATTCTCAGAAGAGGAATCACAAATGGCCGACTCTCATCAAGGAAATGCATTTCAAAACAACAATGAGATTCCACTTCACTCCAGTCAGAATGGCAATCATTAACAGTCCATTGACAATAGATGCTGCTGAGGATGAAGGGAAAAGGAACCCTCATTCACTGCTGATGGGACTGCAAACTTGTACAACTGCTATGGAAAGCAGTGTGGAGGCTCCTGAAAAGGATGGGGATAGAGCTACCAACGGACCCAGCTCTCCTTCTACTGTGCATCTACCCCCAAGATTCCTCGCCAAAGCATAGAGACATTTGCTCACAATATATATATATAGCAGCACAACTCGTAATAGCAAAGAGTTGGAATCAACCCAAAAAGCCATCACCGGATGAATAGATATCAAAGTTGTGGTACATTTACACTATGGGATTCTACTCAGCTGAAAGGAAAAATGACATAATGAAATTTAAAGAAAAGTGGATGGACTTGGAGCAGATCATAGATCATTCTTAGTGACTTCACACAAGAACAGAGTCAAGTGCCACATATTCTCCTTCATCTGTGGTTCCTTACCAGGTTAAGCACGAACATTAAGAAAACCTGTCAGTGAACTGAGAGACTGTAAAAGGGAATGGAAAGAATTGGAGGGGTAAGAATAGGAGGTGATGTGGTCAGCTTTCTAGTTGCTGCGCAGAAAGAACCCACGCAAAAGTGGCTTATGGAGGAATGGGTTTAATAGGCTTATGGACTCGAGGGGAGACTTATCATGGCAGGGAAAACGATGGCATGAGCAGAGGGTGGACATCACCTCCGCCACAGCACTGCAAACAGCGGCAGGAAGGCGTGCCAAATACTAGCAAGGGGAAGTTGGCTTATAAGCCCATAAGCCCGCCCCCAACAACACAGCTTCATCGAGGTTGTAAAACCCAAACTGCCATCAGCTGAAGATCTATCTATCAGAACACATTCATTTGCTTGTGGGGGACACCTGGATCAAACCATGACAGGAGGGTAGAAGGATTCATACAAGTAGGAGGGGTAGGGGACAGAGAGGACGGAAATGGGGTCACCATCACAAGATTTGCTCTACAATGCATATTATTCATAATAAAGATATTCATTAAATAAAAAACTACTCTGAGATTCCATCTCACTCCTGTCAGAATGGCAACCATCAAGATAACAAATGACATAAATGCTGGAGAGGATGCGGAAAAATAGGGACTTTCTACACTGTTGGTGGGAATGTAAACTGGTCCAGCCATTGTGGAGAGCAGTGGAGGTTCCTGAGAGAGCTGAAAATAGATTTCCCATATGACCCAGCTATACCACTCCTTGGCATATAACCGAAAGACTCTAGTGACTACCTTTGAGATCCTTGCTCATCCATGTTTATTGCGGCTCTATTTACAATAGCTGGAATTGGAACCAGCCTAGATGCCCCTCATCTGATGAATGGATAGTGAAGATGTGGTTCATTTATACAATGGGATTCTACTTGGCAGCAAAGAAAAATGAAATTGTGAAATTTGCAGGGAAATGGATGGATCTAGAAAGGATTACATGAAGTGAGGTAACCCAGGATCAGAAAGCCAAACGCCACATGTTCTCTCTCATGTGTGGATCCTAGCTATGAATGTTTAGGTTTGTATGTGAATTGGAGTAAAAGTCAGTGTTAGAGGCCAGAAAGCTATAGAGAGGGAAATGAGGGAGTGAGGAGACTGGAGGCTTAAGGGGAGGGCACTGTAAGTAAATGATCAGATTACTAGCTAGAGACAGATTGAGAGGGGGAGGGGACATGATGGAGGATGGATTTGAGAGGGGAAAAGAAAGGATGGGAGGGAACTACGATTTATTATTTATAATTATGGAAGTTGTCAATAAAATTGTTTAAAGAAAAACTTAACTTTGGAAGAAGGAAACTAAGCAAACAAGTTGCAAATTTAAAGTCATGAGCATCCAGTATGGCCGAGTAAAATAACAGATTAAATAACAAATAATAGAAACTTTTACTCTGGGTGATACTGAAGTAACATGGACCAGATGTACACACACACACACACACACAGACTTCAACTAAAAATGATATAAAGCAGTGTGTTTTAGTTCCTAGGCATGAGCAAAGTAGTGAGGCCATCTCTGAGGGAAATGGGAGTTGATCTCTGATACCCAGATTACTGTCTGGTGGGAGTTGCAAGCCACAGAACAGTCAGAGGGAACCAACAGGGACTGGTGGTCTCCGTAGTTGAGGAAGTGGAAGTGAGAGACCTTACTGCTGAGGAGGTGAGCATCTGCAGAGACCAGGGAGTAGAATTCCGTACCAAGGGAGTCACGGAGCTAGCCAGACTTCCCTCAAATCTTAAGCCATGCTTGTGAGGAAACGGCCACTAGAAAGGGAGAGTGGAAACAGTACTCCAACCTCAGGTCAGCCATGGTTATATTCACACAGCTGGTGAAGAAGCCCTTTTCGCCACAGAGGGCACTGTGTCAACTGCTCAGAAGACCATTTTCTTTTTAGTGAGGTCAAAATAGGCTCAGACAAAAGGATGGTTTGTTCCCAGATAGGCAACTTTCCTAACAATCCTCAAAAATATCAAACTCTGTTCTAGTAACTTAGCTGAATCTCAGAACAAGGTCCAAATATGTTTTTAAAAATCAAAGAAATCCACTATCATTTTATCCTATATAGAATTCACAATAAAATTTGTAAAATTGACCGGCATGCAAAGACACAGGAAAATGTGATTCTGCTGTGGTTTGAAGATGATTTATCCCCCCAAACTCATGTAAAAGTCTAATCCCCAAAGTCAAGTGTTAAAGGTATTAAAACAGTAGAAGGTTAATTTGGCTTCTGTGTTTAGGGGTAGCGATTAGATTAGATTAGGCTATTAGGGTAGACCCCCCCATAATCATCCTATGGCTTTATAACAGAGGCTACATTGATAGAAATATATATATATATATATATATATATATATATATATATATATATATATATACACATTCCCCCATGATGATAGGATACAGCCAAGGGATTACCTCGCCATGGCTTGCCCCATGCTGTTTGGACTTCCAGCTTCCAAAATCATGAGACAAGAGAAATCATTTTCTTTATAAACTAGCTTACCTGAAGTTTTTATTGCAGTAGAAAAAGGGTGACTAATATAGACCCATAGAGAGAAGAAAACGCACTTGACTGAAAAAAATTTAGAAATGACACAAGTGATAAAATCAGCAGAATGACATTAAAGATTTTATGCAACAAATATTCTGCATGTTCAAGAAGGTAAAGGAAAGCATTGGCATATAAAGGAGAGATAACATCACAAATCTAATATGTAGAGATTAAAGATGGGGTCTGCATGTAAACAGCGTTAATAGCAATTTAGGTGCATGTGCTGGTTTGAATGTGAATGTATGTCCCCCACAGCCTCAGGGATTTTTGATTAAGGTGAAGCTTCCTAATTAAATCTCCACAGCCTGCTTGAGGCGGTGCCACTGGAGGCAGATGTAGTCCAGCTCGAAGGTGTGTTCAGGGCATTTAGAGCTCTGGCCGTCAGTGCTTCTTGCTGCTGTTGGTTTCTCTCTCTTCTGTGGTGAAGTGCGATGGAGTGAGTCGGCTTCTCAGCCATTGATGGGACCGTCCCTGGATTTTGTAAGCCTGAAACAAACCCTTTCTTCTCATAAGCTGTTTCTCGTCAGATGTTTGTCCCAGCAACAAAGGTAACTTTAACAGTACAGCAGGAGAAAATATTAGTGAACTTTGTGAACAGTGAGTGATAACCACACAACAAGGAGGGAAAAAGGGAGGAAGAGAAAAAGGAGTAAGAGTCTGGATTCCATAGTAACAATCATAAAATTGGATTTCCCAAAGGACCAAAAAAAAAGAGAGAGATAAGACGAGCTAAAAAGCTATGCAAGCATATGACTGACAAATATTTCTTTAAAGTGACAAAACCGTTAATCCAGAGACCCTTCTTGGGACTCTCTCAACCAAGTCCAAAAAAAAAAAAAAAGAAACACCAGAAAGTTATAGCTTTATCAGACTGCTTATTAACTAGTGGTGAAAAGAAAAATCTTAAAGCCAGCCAAAGAAAAAGCATAGATTAATTATGGAGAGAATCAAGGAAAAGGAACGAATAGGAGACTTTTCACTGGAAACAATGAAAGCCAAAAGGAAGTAGAACTGAATGCTTAAAGCCTTCACAGGGAAACAAAATCAACCCAGAATTCTATACATAATGAACATATCTTTCAAAGATGAAGACAAACCTCAGGGTGGAAGATGTGGAGAACGTGGGCCCCTTACCTGTGACTGGTGACACTCAAAGCATTTCGGGGATCTGAAATGCAGCCTGGTAGTCAGTTCCCCAGGGACAATACAGAGACAGCAGATGATCCAGCAGCCCCACTCCTGGGTGGAAGAAATTCCAAGAAGATGGAACCAACTCCCACACTGAGTCAATCATATGTATGATTGACTTACATACTTTTCCCTTTCCTTGCTTATTGATTGACAACTGATGAAACTAGAAGGTCTGATGCCATCATAAAAACACTATGCAGTCACTGTTCATGATGGTTAATCCTCACTGTTAATTTGCCTGGATTTGGAATCACCTAGGAGACACACTACTGGGTGTGTCTGTCAGGGCATTTTAGAAAAGATGAACTGAGGAGGGAAGACCCACCCAAACGTGGGCTGATCAGAAAGAGAACAAGGAGTCAGGCAGCTGAGCACCAGCATTCGGGTCTCTGCTACAAGATCCGTGACAAACAGCCTTGGCCACTGTCGACTCCAGGCCCAAAGCAATCCTCTCTCCCTTAAGTAGCTTCTTTTTATTTATTTATTTATTTTTGGTTTTCCGAGGTAGGGTCTCACTCTAGCCCAGCCTTAAGTAGTTTCTTATCCAGTATTTGATCCCAGCTATGAGAAACTAATAAGACATCTTTTTGTTGTTTCTTTTTGTGGTGTGTATTGTGTGTGTCATACAATGTGGGGTGTGTGTGTGTATGTGTGTGTGTGTGTGTTTGTGCGCGCACACGCGTGCGTGCATGCAGAGGCCAGAGGAGGATGCTGGCATTCCTCCTCTTTCACTCTTCTGTTTGTTTCTGCTGGGGATCATTTCCTCAGTGTGGTTTGAATGTGAA
This sequence comes from Zapus hudsonius, assembly GCA_004024765.1. Taxonomy (NCBI): domain Eukaryota; kingdom Metazoa; phylum Chordata; class Mammalia; order Rodentia; family Dipodidae; genus Zapus; species Zapus hudsonius. The sequence continues at coordinate 30,579 of PVHP010010724.1, read as the reverse complement.
ATGTACCCCTAGTCTCATGTGTTTGTGATTCAGCCTCATACTTGATCCCAGCTGGTGGAGCCTTGCTGGAGGAGGTGTGTCACTGGGGATGGACTCTGGGGTTTATTGCAGTCAGCTTTCTCATTGCTGCAACAAAGAACCCAACCAAAAGGCAGCTTGTGGAAGGAATGGGTTTATTTTGGCTTACAGACTCGGGGGAAGTTCCATGATGACAGGGAAAATGACAGCATGAGCAGAAGGTGAACATCACCTCCACCACAGCACTGCAAACAGTGGCTGGAAGGTGTGCCAAACATGGGCAAGAGGAAGCCGGCTATACCCCTCCTAAGCCCCCCCCCAACAACACAGCCCCACAAGGTTGCAATTCCAAAACTATCATAAGCTGGGGATCAAGCGTTCAGAACACCTCAAGTTTGTGGGGACACTTGAATCAATCACCACAGGGCTTTAACGTCCAGCTCCTTTTACTATTTCTAGTCTTCTCCCTCCCTGCTTGTGTGTGGAGATGTGGTGCACAACTTTTTGCTACTTCTACGCTTTCCCTGGATGGTGAAACTTCTCCTCGAAACTATAAGCTTCTGTTAGCTGGTGCTAGTAAGGTACTTTGATGCAGCAATGAGAAGGTAATTGCTACACATAGAAGCGTTCTTACCCACGGAACTCTCTTCCAAGCCCCTAATTCACCATCTTAATGATACAGAGTGTCCTCCAGTTATGATGGTTCAACGTTATGAAAAACATTCCCTTTCTCATTTTCAATATTCAATGAATTACATGAGATGCTCAACACTTAATTGTAAAATAGGCTTCATGTCAAGTAATTTTGCCCCACCATAAGCCAATGCCCATGTTCTAAGCACATTTTAGGTGGGCTGGGCTAGGCTGTGATACTCATTAGTTTAAGTGCACTAAATGCAATTTTAAAGTCAGTTGTTTTCCACTTACAATGGGTTAGGTAGATGGAGCCCCACTGTAAGTTGAGAAGTATTCTATTTAGGCAAAATCATCAATGAATGGTAAAACCGGTGCATCAAAGTTTGACGAGGAATGTAATTTTCACCTCATTCCAAAATACTTCCCTAGAAAATATGTGCTGGTGACAAAGGGGACAAGAGTAGCCATACTGCAGAGAAACCTAGCAGACACTATCCTGAGTATGTTATCAAGGCTAATGTGACTGGTGACAGAGCAAAAAGAATTCTGTTCTATCTTATTCATGTGATTAGAAGAACATAGTATCATTTATCAACCTTCTCCCAGGGTCTTGCTATGTAGTCCAGGATGGTCTTGAACTCACGATCCTTTTGTCTGAGCTTCCCAAGGGTGGGGATTACAAGCACACATCTCTTTTCATAGCTCATCTCTATGATATTCCTATTGAAAAATGGGCAACCTGAATCCAGTAATGGAGAAACCATGGCCAAATGACAATACAGGGACATTCTATGCCATATGTGACCTGTGATCTTCAGAACCTTCATGGAGTCCCAGAATGAGGGGTCCATGAAGGAAGGAAGGAAGGAATAATGCCATGGAGAATGAAGGCTTAAATGAGTGGGAGTAATTGAGCTGCTGGTCGAAGGAGGACCATTCAGCGTTTTGTGTGAACGTCTATAAGAAAAGCACATGAGTTAGTTGAGGTGATGAAGTGTCATATTTTAACTACCCCTCGAGTGGTGCGATGGCTGAACCCTTCTGTAAATTTTAAAAGATGCGCAAAAAACCCCCAAAAACGCAGCCAACCAACCACGCAAGCAAACAACAGAACCCAGAGCTCCTTTGGGTAACCTTCGGCACCAGAGGCTGCTTCTGGTCAGACGTCTCAGGAGAGGCCTGGTCTGGAGGCCTGGGGTGTGGGCTCGAGGCCACCTCTGCCGGGAGCCCATTGCTGCTGAACTTGCTGCGCCCTGGGAGGACCATGTGCTGGCGCCACCTTGTGTACACGAGGGGAAGTGCAGCTTGGCGCTTCCAAGACCCCAACTTCCTCCTCCTTGGAGCCAACTCAGATACTCCCACTCATTTAAGCAAACGCTTGCTTGTTCGTTCCTTCATCCACCTATGCCTCCTTCCATTAAAGCACTCACTGTGCGCCTGGTACTGAGCGTGGTCCTAAGCGTGAGGATGTATCACCTCCAGGAGTCTTTCAGTCTGAGAGACCCACAGTGGGATCTGTGTCCTCCAAGGTAAGTGCTGGGGGCTCTGGGAGCCCCCACCACAGCCTAGCAGGCTTCTCGGAGGAGGTGACCATATTTATCTCCTCTGTGCCTGCCTGCTGCCCTACTCCAGAACTTTCCAAAGTTCTGTTTCTCTGCTTGAGCCTGAGGCCTCCTTGTGGCCCTCTGTCTTGGCATGGCTGGCAGAGGGCTGCCCTGGTTGGGCCCTGCCGCTGGCCAGGGAGGCATTACTACGGAATGCTTCCCTCCAGGTCCTTGATCGTAAGATGATGATGAGGATGGTGACAGGAGAGCCAGCCGCCGAGGGCCCGGCTTGTTCCAGAATTGTGCACTCGACCTCTAACCCTCGCTTCTGCCTGTGGGCATTTTACAGGGGAGAACACCAGTCACGAAGTCTATGATTTCTCCTCATCCATGTGGTGTTCCCTGCCTCCCCTCTCTTCGCAGGCTGAAGGCACCTGCTCCCATCAGAGGTCAGCTCTGGAGTCCATCGTTCTGCATATTCCAGAGGGCTTGACTCCACAAATAATTTCTTATACTCTACTGCTGTGGCCACTGCTGCGGTCCACTTCGTGTGGCTATCACAGAACATCTGAGACCAGGTAGCTTATAAATGACAGGAGTTTATCTGGCTCCCAGCTCTAGAGGCTAGCAAGCCCCCTGGATGGTGCAGGCACCTGGTGAGAGTTTCTGCCCCCTCATCCCATGAGAGAAGGCAGAGTGAAAGGGATGCATGAGAGGAAGAGCAGGGAGGCCGGACTTAGGTCAGGAGACCACCCTGTGGTTTATGGCGCTTTCCAGGCATGGGTGCAGAGCCCTCATGGCCTAATCTCAACATGGGTACCAGAGGGGACATTCACAGCAGAGGGCTTGTCTTACCTTCCCCCAGAGGAGACAGCTGAGTTTGAGGGGTGGGACTCTCTAAGCTGCAAAGCTGAGAGATGCAGGACTGGATGTCCCCAGGCATTTTTGTGGCTTCATCCCTCAGTCACTCTCTGTCCCTTACAGGAACTTGCCTCTGTCCTCATGCCTGGTAGGGGTGTGATGCCTCACAATGTGATTCCTAGCTGAGGAGGCTGGGTTCTAATTTTCAAGGAGAGAGAGAGAGAGAGAGAGAGAGGCACACCAGGGCCTTCAGCCATTGCAAACAAATTTGTGCATCTGGCTTTCCTGGGTACTGAGGAATTGAACCCAGGTCGTTAGGCTTTGGAGGCAAGCACCTTAACCACGGGGTCATCTCTCCATCCACACTTTTGGTTTTGATACATGACTAGAATTCCCCCGTGACACCATGAAGAGGGACCCTGAGCTGCCAGAGAACAATGGCAAACAGCTTCCCAGTGCTTCTCGGTGCTGGATCTCCATTCATGGTCACGGAGTCGTCACGGTTTCTCCCAAGCTGGAGCCCTTCTGACAAGAAGTGCAGTCAGTGTCCTGACAGTGATCTTATGACAGGAGACTCACCTGCAGAGAAGACAGAGTCTTAAATAGAATGGAAGGCGTCACACGCCATTGAAGTCCTGTAACAAAGCACCTTTTGAGGTTACTGAACAGCAAGCATCTCTGGAGGCCAGAAAGCCCGAGGTTAAAGGGCTGTAAGTGACGGGGGTCTTGTCGTGGGAGGGGGTCTGCAAGACTGGGAGGGATCACAGGGCATCATATGGTGAGGCCCAGCTAGTGTGCCAGACAGGCTCAGCTCATAACAAAAACCTTCCCTAAATGACTCACAAATCTGTGCGTCTGTGAGGCAGAGCCTCGTGAAACAGTTACCACCCGGAGGTCCTGTGACAGGTTAGGGTGACTGAGACCCCAAGTGTAACCAGGAGTGTCCTTGGACTTGCGCTGGCAGGCTCCCTTCAGTGAGAGGTGTCTCTTACTAGAGCTCGAACCTAATCCTGACACTGATTGTCAAAGATAGACCAACCATCTCTCTCTGGCTCACCTGGGCAGAGGATCAAGTGACCTAGAGAAGGAAGGAGTGTCCTCTTTCCTCTCATGGCTGTTCAGCAGAGAGACATTGGAATCTCCAGGCCTAGGGAAGGCCCCCCACTCACCACAGCCCTGGTGGCTGTGGTGAGGGGGCTCAGGCTTCTTTCCCACATGAACCTTTTTTCCAAATGATGGGAGTCCTCTTATATTTTCCCTTCTTTCTCTTGGCTGGTCAGCACAGATCCCCTGGGGTTTTTTGTAAGTCTTAAATATATATTTATTGTCGATAATGAGTTACATTATTCAGTGGGCAAACAATGAGTTGTTATCCCCAATGCCCCCCCTCCCCATCCCCAATCAGCTGGATAGCCTCCTCTGTGGGCCGTCTGGATCAGTCCTTGTGGCAGGGGACCCTGGATAGCCTAGTACTCAGCCCGGTCCTCCTGGCCCAAGTGTGTTGTTACTGAAGGGTGTCATGCCTCTGGATAGTCTCCCCCACCATGGCTCTCACAATCTTTCCGCCCCCTCTTCTGCATAGTTCCCTGAGTCGTGGTAGATGAGTATTAAGGCTGCTATAAGGTTATGAGTTTAGGGGTCTTTGTGTCGAAGATCGTTGGTTTCTGTCTCACTGGCTTATCCTGTGTAGATTGAATGTCTGTGGCTGTGGGTCCCTCGTTCCTCCCGTCATTCTCTGTGGGGTTCCATATGGATCCTCCACGGTATGACTGTGGTGGCTCCTCTCTTGCCGGATTCTCAGGTATCGGCCTACGGTCAGTCGGTAGGGTTAGATGGTCCCCAGCTCTCTCGCTGCATCCTGAAAAATACAAACACAATCTCCATCGGAGAGTGTGATCAGTGTAGGTTAACAAATATACACATTTCTGGTTTACCTAGATTCTATTTTTAGTGGCCTCCCCGTCAATCGCTCCCACAGTGCTTCTTGTCTCAGGAGCCCAAGAGTACAGGATCCAGTAACTATCGCCCTGAATCCCAAGTTCCAGACAAGGGGTCCCCCTCACTAAGTGGAAAATTGGCCGAATTTAAAGGCTGTTGATTGTCTCCCCCAGGCCCAGGCTCCTCCGTTGCACAAGTGCTCCTTTCTTGGTTGGCTGTTCTCTCCCAGTAGGGGGTGTGGTCGGCCTACTCATGGCCGCAGATTGTGTTTCGTGTCAGTGGTCTCTGTTTACTCCAGCTGTTGTTGATCATTTTCCCCTGGCAGCCTGTGCAGTGCCTTCCAGCACTACACTAACTGCCTTCTGGGGACTGGATACCATTCCGGACATTGAAGGGTCTCTCGATGCTGGTCGATGGCATTCTGTGGTTTCTTCAGCAACAGGGTTTTGCCTCAGGCCTGGGGAGGGCACCCAAGAGCTTTGACAGAATTCTGTCTTGTTTTTGGAACCTCATGAGTCACTTTGGTCAACAGCTCAGTGAGGGAAGGAACCCGTGGTTGGAACCAGGGGTTGTCAGGCTGATCTAATTATTCCCAGGCTTAGACTCTCTCCCCTACCACTCATGGCCCCTCTTGCCAGATGACACTCACTACTTACTCAATAGGATACAATATGCTTGTGAGGATTTTATGTTTTTGAACCTAATATGGTTTATCCTCAAGCTTAAGCCATTTCCCTCCTTCCGTCCCTTACCCCTCATGCCTCTCACTTCTTACTACTAGTCTGCATAAAGAACACAGTTATCCTGGTTAAGGACCACATATGAGGGAGAATATGCGGCGCTCGATTCTCTGTTCTTTTGAGTGTTCGCTTAGTAAGATCTGCTCAAAGTCAGACCAATTTTTCCTAAATTTCGATATATCATTTTTCCTTTCAGCTGAGTAAAATTCCATCGTGTAAATATACCACAGTTTCTCTGTCCATTCCTCCATGGATGGGCATTTGGGTTGATTCCAATACTTGGCTATTATGAATTGAGCTGCTATAAATATGGTTGTACAAATGTTTCTGTGTCGAGATGTGACAGCTTGTGGATAGATGCCTAGTAGAGGCATAGCTGGGTCCATTGGTAGTTCTATGTCTATTGTGTTCAGGAGTCTCCACACTGCTTTCCATAGCGGTTGAACAAGCTTGCAATCCCACCAGCAGTGAATGAGGGTTCCTTTTTCCCCGCATCCTCGCCAGCAACGATTGTTGTTGGTTTTCTTTATTATTGCCATTCTGACCCGGTAAGGTGGTATCTCATTGTGGTTTTGATTTGCATTTCCCTGATGCTTAGGGATGCTGAGCACTTTCTCAGGTGAGAAAAGGCCATTTGTGTTTCCTCCTCTGTGAATTCTCTGTTGAGATCAGTGCCCCATTTTGTGAGGGGGCAATTTGGGTTTTTGCTATTTTTTTTTTTTGAGTTCTCTGTAGGTTCTGGAAATCAGGCCTCTGTCTGAGTTGTAGTTGGCGAAAATCATCTCCCAATTTGAAGGGGGTCCATTGACTTTGAGAACTGTGTTTTTGTCTGTACAGACGCTTTTGAGCCTGATCAGGTCCCATTGGTTAAGTGACTGTTGCACTTCCTGGGCTACTGGAGATTTGCTCAGGAAGTTGTTCCCTACTCATATCTCATGCAAGGTTCCTCCTACTTTTTCTTCCAGGGTGTTCAGGGTTGCAGGCTTGATATTGAGGTCTTTGATCCATTTGGATTTGATCTGTGTGCATGGTGAAAGGAGTGGGTCTAATTCCTTTTTTTTATTTGTTTATCCAGTTTGTCCAGCACCATTTGTTGAAGATGCTATCTTTGGCCCAGCCTACATTGGCACCCTTGTTGAAGACTAAGAAGCTGAAGTTATTTGCATTAAAGGCTGGGTCTTCGAGTCTATTCCACTGGTCAGACTGTCTGTTTTTCTGCCAATACCATGCTGTTTTAGTTACTATGGCTTTGTAGTATGTTTTAAAGTCAGGTATGGTGATGATCCCCTGGTCTTATAGCCATGCGGCTAGCACTTCTTCATGTGATCTCCCCTCACTAGAGGCTGGAGATCTTTAGCTTCTCCTTTCCTCCTCTTAAATAAAGACTCCCGCTATACCTTATCCCTGGGCAGTCTATAATTTTAATTCTTTAATTTTATGTGACAAGAACCTGGGCACTCTTCAGTTTGGAGGTGTGTAGGAACTAGCTGGGAACCCCAGCTTTCCCATTACAGTCTCACCTCCAAACACCATGAATATGTGACTTTGGGATTATCTTTCCAACTGTGAGGTTCAGAGATGAACATCCAAGTAAGGTACTCAGTAAATATTTGTTAATGAGTTGACTTGCCATCCAGCCCTGTCCACTGCTGGTCCTCTCCATCCCCTCTCCACCCTCCTCACTGCTGCCACTCTGGCTATGGCAAAGTCACCATCATCCCACAGAGCTGCCTCTGAGTCACACTGTCATGGCCTCCTCTCCTTGATGACCCGATCACAGACACAGGGACCTAGTCTCTTTCGTGCCATATTAAGTAAGGGTCCCAATGTCCCAAGGTGTGTGCTATCTCAGTTTAGAGATGGGGGCAGAAGCACAGAGAGTCAAGTGACCGGCCCATGTATGCTCATAAAGCCCCTAAGGGATCCCTCTCTGTGATTTGAACCTTGGTGTGAGGCCCTAGGCTCTATTCTTTGCTGCTATCTTCATGTTTTTTGCTCCCATGCCTGTGTGCGTTATGTATATGTGTGTTACATATGTGTGTATGTTACATATGTATGTGTTATATATTTGTGTGTTACGTATGTGTGTGTTATGCATGTATGTGTGTTAGGTGTCCTCCTTTATCACTCATCTTCTTTACTAACACTTTATTGGTATACAATTGTATATATTAGCATAACATGATGCTCAGTACTGAAGTTATTAAAGAAAACCTCTAAAACCCAGGATGCCACACCCTTTATGCATTAGATATTCTCCCCCACCATGGCTCTTACATTCTTTCTGCCACTTCTTCTGCAAATTTCCCTGAGTCATGGTGGATGAGTTTAAAGATTGCCTATCACATACACAGAGATTGAAGATGTAATCAAAAACCTTCCCAAAAGGAAAATCCCAGGACCAGATGGTTTCTCAGGTGAATTCCAGCAAGCCTTTAGCACAGAGCTGAAACCACTCTTTCTGAAGCTTGTTAGAAGCATAGAAAAAGAGGGAAGGAGCCGGGTGTGGTGGCGCATGCCTTTAATCCCAACACTCGGGAGGCAGAGGTGGGAGGATTGCTGTGAGTTCAAGACCACACTGAGACTACATAGTGAGTTCCGGGTCAGCCTGGACTAGAGTGAGACCCTACCTCAAAAAAACAAAAGGGAAGGCTTCCAAACACCTTCTATGAAGCTACCATTGCCCTAATCCCCAAATCAGGCAAGGATGCAACAAGAAAAGAGAACTACAGACCCATATCTCTGATGAACTTAGATGCAAATATCCTGAACAAAATCCTAGCAAACCGGATACAACACTACATCAAAAATATTATCCACCCTGACCAAGTTGGCTTTATCCCAGAGACGCAGGGATGGTTCAACATACGCAAGTCGATAAATGTAATACATCACATTAATCAGCTCAACCACAAAAATCACATGGTTATCTCAATAGATGCGGAGAAGGCTTTTGACAAAATTCAACACCACTTCATGTTCATTCTCTCTAAAGAATAGGCACAGATGGCCTATACCTCAATTTAATAAAGACAATTTACAAACTCCTAAAGCACAAATCATTCTCAATGGGGAACGACTCAAGGAGTTCCCACTCAATTCAGGAACAAGACGGGGGTGTCCACTCTCACCACTGCTCTTTAACATAGTGCTTGAAGTTCTAGCCCAAGTGATAAGACAGGAGAAGGGCATAAAAGGGATACAAATCGGAAAGGAGGAAATTAAGCTATCCCTCTTTGCAGATGACATGATCCTTTATTTTTTTCTTTTTTTTTGTTTCTTTTTTTTTTTGACATGATCCTTTATATATCAGACCCAAAGAATAGTATCAGTAACCTATTGAAGGTCATTAATGCCTTCAGGAATGTGGCAGGATACAAAATTAACACACAAAAATCAGTAGCCTTTCTATGTGCAGAAGATAAGCAGACAGAAAAAGACATCAGAGAGACTGTCCCATTTTCCATAGCCTCAAAGAAAATCAAATACCTTGGAATATCACTAACCAAGGTTGTAAAGGACTTATATAAGGAAAATATTGAAACACTCAAGAAGGAAATAGAGGAGGACGTGAGAAGATGGAAAGATATTGCATGCTCATGGATAGGGAGAATCAATATAGTAAAAATGGCAATCCTGCCAAAAGTGATTTACAGATTCAATGCCATGCTGATAAAAATCCCAACCTCTTTCTTCACAGACATAGAAAAAATAATTTCTAAATTTATTTGGAAGGGCCAAAGACCTCGGATATCTAAAACTATTCTAAGTAAAAATACCTCCTTAGGAGGTATCACCATGTCTGACTTCAAAACATACTACAAAGCCATAGTAACTAAAACAGCATGGTACTGGCATAAAAACAGAAAGACAGATCAATGGAACAGGATTGAAGACCCAGCTTTAATTGGAAGTAACTTCAGTTATTTGGTCTGTGACAAGGGGCCAACAATGTACGCTGAGCCAAAGATAGCATCTTCAACAAATGGTGCTGGAGGAATTGGATAAGCATGTGTAAAAAAATGAAAATAGGCCCCCCCCCCAGGAAGAGCCAGGCATTTCCGGGTTGGAGGCGGGAGCGGTGCCAGAAGTAGTCGCAGGAGGGCCTGGTGGAGTCAGACTGGCTGCTGAGGGGAAAGCTTCGGCGGGGTGCTCTCCGTGCGTCATGGGGAGCTAGAGGCTGCCGCCACCACCGCCGCTGCCGCCCGGGCATGAGTCTTGGGCCCTGGCATTGATTGGCCTTGGTCCTCATAGCTCCAAAAAGAAAGATAAGCTGTATGCGTTGAAGTCCAAAACTCGGCAGATGATGAACCAGTTTGGCCCTGCAGCTCTAATCAACCTCTCCAATTTTTCATCTATAAAACTGGAACCAGCCAGCACCCCTCCACAAGGCTCCATGGCCAATAGCACTACCGTGGTAAAGATACCAGGCACTCCTGGGACAGAAGGGCGTCTCAGCCCTGAAAACAATCAGGTATTAACCAAGAAGAAATGACAAGATTTAGTAAGAGAAGGGGATCCTAACGAGCAGTTGGATGAAGATGTTGAGGAGATGCTGCTGCAGATCGCCGATGACTTCATTGAGAGTGTGGTGACAGCAGCCTGCCAGCTTGCCCAGCATCGCAAGTCCAGCACCTTAGAGGTCAAAGATGTCCAGTTACATCTAGAGCGCCAGTGGAACATGTGGATCCCAGGATTTGGCTCTGAAGAAATCCGGCCCTACAAAAAAGCTTGCACCACAGAAGCTCATAAACAGAGAATGGCATCGACCCGGAAAACAACCAAGAAATAACACAGGGAAAGGTCAGGGAACGGACAACAATGTATTTGGAGATACTTGGGCTGAGACCTCAGCCATCCTTGGATTTTTTAAAATGCTTTACAGAGAAGCATATATTTTTTATTAACAGTGCAGCAATATCTATAATGACTGAGAAGATCTGCCAAAAGAATAAAGCCTCCTACCCCACCTTCTGGTCCCGTTTCCCTGCCGTCTCAGAGGAGCAGTGTACCTTCCAGAGAAGATAGTATTCGTGGTTTATTACGTAAGTGACTGAATGTAGTACAAAGCACTATGCTCGTGTTGGGTGAGACAGTATTAGCAGGATTTGTAGAGGCTTTCCTCCTCCCTTCCCCTTTCCCTGTACTTTGTAATGTCAGTATTTATATATGAATATGAATTTGATTTGCTTTTCCAGAATAAAGAAATTGTTAATTGAAAAAAAAAAAGAAAATAGACCCATCCTTTCACCATGCTCAAAAATCAACTCCAAAGGGATCAGAGACCTTAATATAAATCCAGTAACCCTGAACACCCTGGTAGAAAAAAATAGGAGGAACTCTACATGAAATAGGAGTAGGGAAAAATTCCTGAGCAAATCTCCAGCAGCCCAGGAAAGACAACAAACACTTAACCAATGGGACCTGATCAGGCTCAAAAGCTTCTGTACAGACAAACAAACCATAGTCAGAGCCAATAGACCCCCTTCAAATCGGGAGATGATTTTCGCCAGCTACGACTCAGACAGAGGCCTAATTTCCAGAACCTACAGAGAACTCAAAAAAATTAATAACAAAAACCCAAAATGCCCCCTCACAAAATGGGGCACTGATCTCAACAGAGAATTCACAGAGGAGGAAACACATATAGCCTTGACTCATTAAGAAAGTGCTCAGCATCCCTAAGCATCAGGGAAATGCAAATCAAAACCACAATGAGATACCATCTTACCCCTGTCAGAATGGCAATCATAAAGAAAACCAACAAGAGGGGCCATGAGTAGTAGGGGAGAATGTCTAAGCCTGTGAATAATTGAGCAGTCTGATAACCCCAGGTCCCGGCCACCAGTTCCTTCCCTCGCTGAGCTGTTGACCAAAGTGAGCCATGAGGTTCCAAAAACAAGACAGAATTCTGTCAAAGCTCGTGAACGCCCTCCCCAGGCCTGAGACAAAACCCTGTTGCTGAAGAAACCACAGAACGCCATCAATCAGCATCAAGAGACCCTTCGAGGTCTGGAATGGTAACCAGCCCCCAGATGGCAGTTAGTGCAGGGCTGGAAGGCACTACACAAGCTGCCAGGGGAAGCAGATCAACGACAGCTGGTGTAAACAGACCACTGACATGAAACACAGTCTGCGGCCATGAGTAGGCTGACCACACCTCCTACTGGGAGAGAACAGCAAACCAAGAAAGGAGCACTTGTGCAATGGAAATCAACAGCTATTAAATTCAGCCAAATATTCCACTCAGTAAGGGGGAACCCTTGATTGGAACTGGGGATACAGGGCGATATGTTCTGGATCCTGTACTCTTGGGCTCCCAAGAAAGATGCACTATGCAAGCGACTGATGGGGAGGCTACTAAAAATAGGAACTAGGTAATCCAGAATGGTGTATATTTGTTAACCTATACTGATCTCACTCTTCGATGGATATTGTGTTTGTATTTTTCAGGATGCAGCGAGAGAGCTGTGTTATATGGATAACCCTACCAACCGATCACAGGCAGAAAGCTGAGATCCTGGCAAGAGATGAGCCACCACAGTCATATCGTGGAGGATCCATAGGAAACCCTGCAGAGAATGACGGGATGAACAAGGGACCCACAGCCACAGCCATTCAATCAACACAGGATAAGCCAGTGAGACAGAAACCAACGATTTCGACACAAAAACCCCTAAGCTCACAACATTAAAGCAGCCTTAATACTCACCCACCACAACTCAGGGAACTGAGCGGAAGAGGGGTCGGAAAGACTGTGAGAGCCGTGGTGGGGGAGATTATCAGAGGCATGGCACCCCTCAGTAACAACACACTTGGGTCAGGAGAACCGGGCTGAGTACTAGGCTCTCCATGGTCCCCTACCACAAAGACTGATCCAGACAGCCCATGGAGGAGGATATCCAGCTGACTGGGGATGGGGAAGGGGGGCAATGAGGAATTGGGGATAACAACTCATTGTTGGCCCATAAACAATGTAACTCATTATGGACAATAAAAAAAGAAAAAATTTATATTCCAACACATTGGAAAAAAAAGAAAGAAGAATTCCATGGAGACAGTTTATTGTGAGTTTAAATTAGTGTATGTCTCCCCCCTGTGTCATTCCCTTCAGCCCCCATTTCCTTCTGTCCCCTTTGTCTGTCTCCTGATCACATGTCAGGTTTGCTTACTGTTCAAGCTTAACCTGATTAGGAGTCAGAGATGAGGGAGAATATGTGGCATTTGTCTCTCTGATCTTGTCTGAGTTCACTGAGTATGATCTGTTCCATTTTTTGATAATTGCAATTCTGACTGGAGTAACGTAGAATCTCATTGTAGTTTTGATTTGCATTTCACTGATGATTAAGGATGAGGAGCATATTCTTAAGTGAGAATTGGCCATTTGTGTTTCCTCCTCTGTGAACTCTCTGTTGAGATCAATGCCGCATTTTGTGAGGGGGCTGTTTGATTTATTTTTTTTTGAGTTCTGTGTAAGTTCTAGAAATTAGACCTCTGTATTATAGCTGACGAAAATCATTTCCCAGTTTGATGGTGGTCTATTGGCTCTGAGTATAGCATGTTTGTCTGTACAGAAGCTTTTGTGCTTGATGAGGTCCCATTGGTTAAGTGATTGTTGCACCTCCTGGGCTACTGGAGATTTCTTTGCTCAGGAAGTTTTTACCTACTCCTATTTTTGGAGAGTTCCGCCTATCTTTTCTTCCAGGGTTTTCAGGGTTACAGATCTTATGTTGAGGTCCCTGATCCATTTGGAGTTGATTATTTTGCACGGTGAAAGAAATGGGTCTATTTTCATTTTTTACACGTGTTTATCCAATTTGTCCAGCACCATTTGTTGAAGGTGCTCTCTTTATGCCAGTGAATATTGTTGGCACCTTTGTTAAAGTTCAAGTAACTATAATTACTCGAACTGAGAGCAGGGTCTTCAATTCTGTTCCATTGGTCTGTCTGCTTGTTTTTATGCCAGTACCATGCTGTTTTAGTAACTGTGGCCTTGTAGTATGTCTTTAGATCAGGGATGGTGATATCTCCTGAGTGAGTATTTTTACTTAGGATAGCTTTGGCTATCTGAGGCCTTTTGCCCTTCCATTAAATTTTTAGATTATTTTTTCTATGTCTTTGACGAAAGATGATGGGATTTTTATCAGCATGGCATTGAATCTGTAAATTGCTTTTGGTTAGTGATATTCCAAGGTTTTGATTTTTTTTGAGGCAACTGGAAATGGGACAGTCTCCCTGATATCTTTTAATGTATGCATATCATTTCCATACAGGAAGGCTTCTGATTTTTGTGTGTTAATTTTGTACCCTGCCATTCTGCTGAAGGAGTTTATCATCTTCAGGAATTTACTGATACTATCCTTTGGGTCTGTTATATATAGGATCATATCATCTGCAAAGAGAGATAGTTTTACTTCTTCCTTTCCAATTTGAATCCCTTTTAAGCTTTTCTCCTGTCTTATTGCTTGAGCTAGAACTTCGAACACTATGTTGAAGAGCAGTGGTGAGAGTGGGCACCCCTCTCTTGTTCCTGAATTTAGTGGAAACTTCTTGAGTCTTTACCCATTGTGTATTATTTGGGCTTTTGAGTTTTCTATATGGCCTGTACTTCAACATAATGAAGGCCATATAGAAATGTGCATTTCTAGAACATTCTCAGGGTAGGCTATTGCTAATGGCATGCTGAAGCCCGGTGTTGCTCAGTAAATCCCGCTAAGTGAGGGCCCTCAAATCCTGATTGCTATTCCCTTTGCAAATCTGACTTTCCTGATAAAGTTAATTATTTGACCTTGAAACTCACTGTAGCTGACACCCCACAGAAAACCCTCCCCATACCGTACTGGCACACATGATAAATATAGGGCCCAGAGCAATTTCTCTGGGAGATTTTGTGTCAGTATTTTAATAATCATTGAGCAGAGCCTTGGGAGTCAATTACAAAACTAGGACAGTCTTCTGAAACAACTCAGTCTCCAGCTCTGAAAACTTGTGGGCGTCTAATACTGCTGGGGCCAGAAGGATTCTGAAGCAGTTTCTCCCAGGAGGAGGATGCATGCAATTTGAAGTTTTGTTCCAGTGCTCCCAATTCTGCTCTCTTTTTTTTTTAGCAGTTTCTCCCACTAAAACCAAGTAAACCTAAGATTGCATGGCCTGGGACATTCCTTCTGCCTTCATCCTCTGCTTGGGAATCTGTACCATGTGCTGGGTTGCAGAGGGACTGGGGGTCAGTGCTGAGGTCATTGCCTGGGATCTCCTGAGGAGAGTCAAGTTTGGCTCCTCCTTCCCACCCTCCACAGGAGAGTCTTGACTCCAGGTGCACATCCCTGGAATGCACCCTGTTGAAATTGGTTCATCCTTCCACAATGCTAGTGGAAGTTGGGTAAAGCCACTGTTGACCTAACACAGGCCATTAAGAGGCACTGGTCATTCATATGAGAATTCAAAGCTATGTAACTCAGCCCATGATCTAAACCACCCTTCACTGGTCCCATTGCCCTGAAGGAAGCAAAGCCTCCTGAACCCAGCTGTGGCCAATCTTGCTGACCCGTAACCTCTCTGACCGTTCCCCTACCTCTCTGGCTTCTGCTCCCTGCCTGCTGCTGTTCACTCCTCTATATACAGCTGAGCCCTCACCAGTCTCTGCCCACTTATCACCTTACTAGACATCCCTCTGCCAATACACTGCCTTGCAGGGCCAGTTAGGAACCTTATAATCTGTTTTGATCTAATTATATGAAGGCTGGGTTAGTCTTGGTCTTTGTAAACCATAGTCTCCCAGGGATGGGCTCATGGGACCAAAATACACACTGAGTGAGTGAGGGATGCTCCTATTGATGGAGGTGACAGAGAACCTAGTTGGGAACTTCTGTATTGATGCTTCCACTTCCCTGTAAGATGAGTGCTGTTGGCTGCACTTTCTCTTTTATTTAAACTTTTCATTGACAGCTTCCATAATTGTAGACCATAAGCCACTATGATTCCCTCCCCACCCTTCCTCATATCTCCTCACCCTCTCTTCCAGTTTAGACATTCTGCCCTATCTTTTTTATTAGTTAATTTATTTTTAATTGTCCATAATAAGTTGTTTTCCCCTTCCTCATTGCCCCTCTTCCCCATTCCCGATCAGCTGGATATCCTCCTCCTTGGGCTGTCTGGATCAGTCTTGGTCTGCCCTCTCTTTGGTCCATTCTGTTGGTGAGAATTTCTACCAAGTTTTGTATTTGACTCACTGTGTTTTTCATTTCTAGCAATTCTGATTGAAATTTATTTATTATTTCTCTTTCCTTACTCATATTTTCTATTGACCTCCTTATTTCTTTAAGTTGGTTCCCGTGTTCTCCTTTTGGAGTTTGTTTTCTTCTTTGACTGCTTGATTTCTTTGAGCACAGCTACAATCATTCTTTTGAATTCTTTGTCAGGCATTTCATCTAAGTCAGCCTCACAGAAGGTCATTTCTGATGAATTTATAGTTTCTTGGTGGAATTATATTGTCTTGGCTCTTTGTTTTCTTGTATTATAATGTAGAGATTTTGGCATTTTGAATTAATTCTATGTCTGGATTTCCTAATTGTCTGCTGTATTCTATGACATATGGATCAGAAGTTACACATCTTCAAGGTGGGAGTCTAATGTGCCAGGTGTGGCACTTATATCACTCATGCACCTTTGGTTTCGTTAGAAGAGAATTTTCTGCAGTCTCTCTGCCTTCTTCCTCGATCCGGGTTGCTTTAGCACCAGAAGTCCCCTGGCTCTTCCACAAATACAGACAGTACACATCATAATCTCCTCCCACCATCCCCTTCCTACTTCCAAATCCCCCCTCCACTGAATTTCTTGTTCTTTCTAATTAGTTTGTATTCTATTTTGCTATCATTTTTTCCTCCTATTATGCAGCTTGTGTGTAGGAAGTGTTAGGCACTGTGAGTTCATGAATCTCAAGACCACTTTGTGTCTGGAAGATTGCATTGTAAGCACTCATATCCTTCCTTTGGCTCTTAGATTCTTTCCTCCATCTCGTTAACACACCCTCCAAGGCTCAGGGACCATTCACTGTCTTTTAAAAATATTTATTTATTTATTTATTTATAAGAGAGAGAGAGAGAGAGAGAGAGAGAGAGAGAGAGAGAGAATCAGATAGAATGGGTGCGCCAAGGCCTCTAACCACTACAAAGAAACTCCAGATGCATGCACCAACTTGTGTATCTGGCTTTACATGGGTACTGGGAAATCAAACCTGGGTCCTTGGGCTTTGCAGGCAAGTGTCTTAACCACTGAGCAATCTTTCTAGCCTTGACTCTTTTTAATGTTGGGATGACTCAGCTAAGAGAAGAGCTTGCCTAACCCAAAGCCATAGAGTGGTAGGGCAGCCTAGACTAGGAACCATTTGTTTGGCTTCAGGCTTGTATCCTAAGATGGACATCTCAAGCCAGGCCCACTGCAGACAGGTGGCTCCAGAAAGGACCCTCCTGTGGTGAGGGAGAATGGGTGAAAGGACAGAACTTGAGGGTCAAGCAGCACGGGGTTGTTATATTCCTAGGGGGAGATGAAGAGCCTGGGTAGCGACTTGGACAGACCTCAAGGAAGGACTTGGAACAAATGCTCAGTCCCCAGGGAGGGAACAGTGCTCAGAGAATGTGGGGCTAGGGCCAGTCAGGACAGGCTATCTTTCTGCAAAAATATTTTTATTTATTTCTTAAATTTATTTGTAATCAGAGAGAGAGAGAGATAGAGAGAAGAGAAACAGAGAAAGAGAAAATAGGTGAGCCAGGGCCTCCAGCCACTGCAAATGAACTCCAAATGCATGCCTCTCTGTGCATCTGGCTTTACATGGGTACTGGGGAATTGAACCTGGGTTTTTGGGCTTTGCAGGCAAGTGACTTAACCACTGAGCCTTGAAAGGCTATGTTTAACCTTGTCTATGCCCTTCCAGCATATATGGGGTTGGTCCTACAGTCTGAGACAGGCTGGGCAGAGCTGGTGTAAATGACGCATGGATATGAGCTCGGTGATATTTGCAGACCTGTGGGGTGGTCGGCTTCTGGCCAGGACAACAGCACATGCAGCAGGGCTCCTTGGGGGAGAAAAACACTTACTTGCCCATTGCTCAGAGCATTCTAGAAACAGGCAGCCAAGGAGAGCTCTGAAGGCAGCGCAGGACTCATTGAACAAAGCAGCCAATGGTAAACCAGGAAGGGTGGTAGAAATCTCAAGTCCAAGAAGGCTGGAGCCACCAGGGGAGAGCAAAGGGTATGAGAAAAGGCGAGAGGCACTCCAGGCCTCCCCCGCAGTCTCTGGATACACTGCAGGGATGCAGGTGCCCTTAAAATCAGGCCAAGCCTGCCACTCAGTGCTGCCCAGAATCACATGGCAGCTGGCAGTGTGGCTGCCCATGCCAGCAACACTGGTGTCTCTGCTGTGCTTGTCCCTCAGTGCCACACATTCAGGCTGTGTGACAAGGAGTTGTTAGCCCCTTGCTTCACCTCATTACTCTTGAGCACCTCAAAGGTCGCCAGAGGGACGCCCCAGTCACAGTGGCAGCGATGTATGCAGCAGGCTGGCCAAGCAGCTGGAGGGATGGAACACCAGACACTCGCCGAAGGCGCTCACAGGAAACTGGGTGATGTGACCGTGGGCTGGGGGAATGTGCTGTCCTAAGCTGGACATCCAGAGGATGACATTGGCCTGTTGCCCCTGGGGGAAGATGGCGTTTGCCATGTGTCCAAAGATTGCATCTGACCTGTTTAAAAAATATCCTCATGATAAGTTATATAATTTACAGCATATATTTTTAAACTTGTATTCTTCTGTTTCTCTCCCTTCCTTCCTACCTGCCTTTCTTCCTGAGAGGTCTCACTGTGAAGCCCAGGCTGGATTCAAAATTGCAGTCCTCCTGCCTCAGCCTCCAAAATTTTGGGATTCCAGGTGTGCCACACTACATCTGCCTTGTTTTTTTATATTTTATATTACATGTAATCATATATTATGTACTTTATTTGAATCTCCACTCTTAGTGGCTTCCATAAAGATAAAATAAATATGATCATGTCCTGTATAACATTTGATAATGTGACATTGTATTGCCTAGTGACATCATAGACATTTTAGCTTGCCTAAATGCACCTTATGACGTTCCCATGATACATTTCTTGGAACGTGTCCTCATGTCAAGCCATGCATGACTTATTTAAGATGAAATTGATGCCAATCAATGTTCACACTGCACTGTGGACCTGGGAACTCTCATTACCTCTACTTCAGAGAAGACACCTCTCTGGTGTCAGGTAAGAGCAGGAGCAGGTCCCTGACAGATAGGCTCCTGGACCCAGCTCATGAGTAGCCCTGGCATATAAATGTCCTGGTCATCAGGACAGGTCGAGGGAAAAGGAAAGTGCCTTGGAAAAAGAATTGCCATGAGAGGGTTATGGGCACACACCCCTCTGGTTGTTATAAGTAACTTTACATTTTACAAGGAGGGAAAAGAAAGAGGAGACACTATTACTGATAGGGCTCATTCCCGGAGAGTTTGTGAACTAAATCTGGTCTTTAAAACCTCTGCCTTCCCCCTTCTTTCTCTCCGAGTGTCACTTCCTCATTGGTTTGAATAGGACACATCCTTCACGGGCCTGTGTTAAAGTCTGGGTTCCCATGTGGGACTCTTCCCAGCCACAGGTGAGCCATTTTAGTCTCCCGGCCTTGCTGCTCCTCCCATTGACACCCAGTGCTCCCATCTGAGGTCTGAAGCCATTGAAGTGCTGTCCACAGACTGGAAACTCCATAACCACAGGCCAACAGAAGCCTCTCCGCCTCATGAGCAGGTATCTCAGTTATCTGTTGCAGTGATGGAAGCCAGCACACCCATTCTTGACCACTGCTCCCAGCTTGCAAACTCTTGTTCTTATAGAAAGTCCTTGTCAATGGATCAGAAAGAGCTGCAGATACTCAGGTTTGATGGAGGGAATGCAGGTTGGAGGATGTCTGCAAGACGGAGGAGAGGTGGGCAGAAAGGAGAAAGCAATGGAGAAAGAAGGGAGTGTGTATCGAGGACCTCATCAAGTACACCCTTATTACCACCTGTGGTCTGGCAGTGCTGCCCCCACCAACAGGAGATTGGCTTGGGCTCTAAAGTGTCTGGAGGACTTGTCCTATGCCAGCCAGATTGAAAATAGCAGAACCAAGATTTGAAGGCTGTGCAAATCCTTGATCCATGTGTTGAGTTCCCTGAGATCTGGAGGAGCTCAGATGAACATGGCCCAGCTCCTGGCCCCTGCTGACATGCCATGTCTGATAGGATTCATTTAACTAGGCTCCGAGCTCAGGCTGGGCCAATCCTAGCATCAGTGAATGAAGGAGATGAAGCTCTCTACCTGAACACAGCAAAAAGAACAGCAGAGGCCCTAGAGAATATGGGCCCAAGAAAGGGCAAGATGTCCTACATCTCGATTGATTGTGCGACTGCATTTCACTAAATTTTTGGGTTTTAGTTTCTTCACCTGTAAGATGGGTTAATGTATTGGCTCAGCTTATCCCATAATATGCCAGCAGGACAGGAAATAACATAGTGGGTATGCAAACAAGTATATATTGAAAAAGTGTCATTGTGAGGAGAACAAAGCATTGTCAACTGCTTTCTGAATATTTCCATATGAGGAGCTGGTGCTAAGTGCTCAATCATCATACTTGGGTATTGAATAGCAGTTCTGATTATGGGCGACTCTTTTGGAGGCCCAGGAACAATGAAGAGGAAGTTTGCCCTCCAACCACTGTCACTAAAACACTAGCTCTCATGCCAGAGAGAGAGGCAGCCTCATTTCATAGATGCATGATGCAGGTTGGTGTAACCAAAGCTTGTCAGTTACAAGGTCCAGGTTCACCTGATTCTCTCTTACCTTCTCCACCTGGTCTCCATCCCATTCTAAAGATGGAGACCAGGACCCAGGCTGTGACATGGTATCATAAGGCAGCCCAGCAACTTAGGACAGCCATTCTGATGAGCAAAGGAAGACAGCATTAATCAAGCCAGACTCCCAAGAAAAGTCTACCTAAAGTGAATGAGATCCAGAAGAATTTAGCTCTCCATTTGCTTGAGACACTATTTTTTTAGCTGAGCCAAGATAAAAAGACAAAAGAAAGCGAAAGTACCAAAACTGAAGCAAAACTAATTTGGAAGACATAATAGAGAGCAAACTTCTCAGATTTCCTCAGAGCCCAGGAGACGTGATTATTCAAAAAATAATTAGCCACTGTCCTGTGGGTAACAGAGCTAAAAATGAAGAAAGAAGAAACTGGAAACTGCCACAAAGGTCATGGGCTGCTCTGGTACCTTTTTTCTTGCATATTGGAAGAATCAAGGATTAATTTGCAGAAAACAATAAAAGCTGTACTAACCACTAAGAGAGGAACTTGAGTATAGCATTTACCTTCTCATTGCTGGGATGAAACACTAGACCAGAAGAAAAGTTTTATTTCAGTTTAAAATCACAGGGGGAGTTTCATGATGGTGGAGAAAGCATGGCAGAGCAGAGGCTGGAGCTGGCTAGCTAACAGCCAATAGGGTTGGACTAATCAACCTCAAGGTCTGCCCCTAGTAACACACCTCCTCCAGCAAGGCTCCACCTTCCAAAGGCTGCACCAGCTGGGGAGTGAATGTGAGGCTCAGTCACCAACACATGTGGCCATGGGGAGCATCTCACATTCAAATCACCACAGCTCACCCACTTGGCCTAGATGATTCTCCTGGGAAAATTCAAGTCCAATGTCTTGGAGCTATGAAGGTAGGCAAGTCCTGTCTCAGATAACTGGAGGAGAGCATGTCACTTTTCTCTTCCTACAAACTAGTGAAGGGTAGTGGGATGCTGATTCCCCAGTACCCATTACCACGTTCATAATGAATGGGTCTGTAAGATTAGCTTGGTTGTTTAGAATCATCTAGAAGGAATGAGTAACATAAAGAATATGCTTGAGCTAGGGAGGTTGGCACACCCTGTAACCCCAGCACTGAGGAGGCTGAGGTAGGAGGCTTTCCATGAGTTGAAGGACAGCCTGAGCTACATGTAGTGAGTCTCTCAAACAACCAAAAGTGTGAGTGCACAGCAAGAGAAGGTGTATGTGGTATGACTCGATTTCCAATGGAAACCTTGATTCCACCAAAACCGGGGCACCTGTCTGCTGAGATCTGTTTAGCTGGAGTCTGGGTGCTCTTTCTCTGGCACGATTCCCCAGGACCCAGATCCCTCCGTTGTGCTTGCTTAAGGAGAGTAATTGCTTTGCTGGAACCCAGATTTGCCAACTCCCAAGAACAATGCAATTTTCCTGGCCCCATCCTGAGTAAAAAAAACTACATGAGTGAGGCTGGGGAGCTCCATTCAGAACACAAGCACCTTCAGCTCAAGTGAAGTCCCTTTAAGAAACTTTTGTCCTATCAACTGATTCTTCAAATTTGATTTAAGGCTGTTATTTCCCAGAATGCTAATTCAAAACTCTTCTCTCTCACTCCTTTCTCTACTTATTAGTGACTGGGATTTCACTTAGCATGGCAAGAAGATGAATGTGCAGGATCTCATACACAGGAGGAATCAGAAATCAAGGCCAACTCAAGAGGTTAGAATGATGGTTACCTCACCAGGGGCTGCAGGAGGGGTGAGGAGGTACAGTCAAGAGTACAAGGTTTCCATTATGCAAGACATGTAAGTTGAAGCGAGGCAAGGTAGTTCTAATCCATAATTGGAGCACTTAGGAGGTAGAACCAGGAGGACCAGAAGTCAAGGTCATTCCGGGCTACATAGCATGTTTGAAGTCAGCCTGGGTTATGGAAGACCTGTCTCATGTCCTCCTGCCTTCTGTAGCCAAGCCTCTGTCCACTTCTCTCCATCTGCTGTCTTACCTGGTGAGTCTGGTGCTTAGATCCCTGCCTGTAATCCCATTTCAAGTGACTTCTAACTGGTCTAATCTGTTCCCCAAAGCCTTTCACAACACAATCACCCACATCAGACATCAGTAAAATACTGACTTCTGCTCGCTCCAATCCCCACAGTGGAGCTTGACTGCACTCAGAGCAGAAGCCAGTATCTATGTATTGTTCTGGGAGGCCCCACAGGAAACGACCCACTGTCTCCCTGGTTCACCTCCCTGACCACCTCCAAATCTGCCAATTTTGCCATTTCTCAACCCCACACCTGTCTTGGGGCCTTTGGACTTGCTATTACCACCACCCACAACTGTCTCTTTTTAGCCCTAGGATAGTCCAGGCTATCACTTCATTCAGGACACACTTAGCCTCCCACCAGCAGGGCTCTTGCCAAAGAAGAACACACCCCTCCCATTGCTGTCCTCGTTCCCTGGTCTCATGATAGCTCCTACACAGGGCACATTCCATCTTTCCTTATTTACTTCTTGTGGCTTCCTCCTAGTAGAATGGAGACTCCATGCTTCCCTTACCAGACAGCTCTGCCCCCGGCTCTGGCACAGAGTGGGTAGCCCAGGGTAGCATGATTGTACATCCAACGCATTAATGCCTCTTGCTACTCAGCCTGCAGTAACATTCGTGTTTTTCTTGATTTCAGGTATACCCAACCTGAGGTTCACAGGCCACATGTCTTCCAGGATAGCAAGGAATGAAGTCCAACACATTATTAGATGACAATTTCATGCCACGATGTTAAAAGGTTGGACACTCCTGCAACGGTGGGAAAAAACACAAACTTACCCTCTACATTTTCCTTTTCACCACCAAATCATTTTAAAATATTTAAAAATATGTTGTAGCGTTACTAAATGAATACTTACTGCAATAAAGTCATTTAAAATATTTTAAAATATGTTGTAGCATTACTAAATGAATATTTACTGCAATATTGCTCATAGTAGCCAAGATAATTAACCTAGTGTCCATAGACAGTTAAATGGAAAAGTGTAGTACATACACACAATGGAATATTACCCAGCCCCCCCCCAAACAATGCAACTCTGTCACTTGCAGCAATGCTAATAAACCTGGAGGACACTGTAGCAGGGTGAGCTGAGGATTAGAATTTAGATAATTCCCAGCAAAAATTCCAATGCACCCCAAAATTTAAAGAGTACCAAATTCTTGTCTACAAAGTTAAAGAATTAAAATTATAGACAAAAAGATATTAAGGAATAGTGGAAGATTAGGTAGTTAGAACACTCAGAAAGGAGTTTGTATCAACCTTATAGGATAGATATATCTATATTGACATCTATAATTGATTAGTAAAGCATATCTAATTAAAGAAGAGCATAACCTGCAGTCTACTTTGTCTAACTTTTGTGTTTACTTATTTTGGAACAGTTAGGCCATAACTGAAGTATGAAAGTAGACTTATTTTTATTTTTAAATATGTCATGACTTTCAATACAGACAAAACATATTGTCAGTTGTTGAAGGCATTTCTAGCAATAAGTCCAAATAAATTGATCTAACCTGGAAGTCGTCAGATCAGGAACAGTTAAACCAGACAGCATCTATGTTTGGAAACATACTATTTACCCAGGAGAGTTTGGAAACTCAATTATAGAGGTTGAAATCATTTTTCTCAGATGTAGACCATTGTCTGAAGATGAGGTTGTACCCTGGAGTAGGGAATATATTTTAAAGAGTTAGTTTATTTAGAGGCAATAGACTTGAAGTACCCAACATAAGACAGTTGTTAAAATAAAATCCTTGGTAGAGACTCTGTGATTACCCACAATAAAGCAGAGTCTGGTCATTGTTGAATTAGAACAGCTGAGTTCTAACATAACCCTTGGTAAATCTGTTTTTGAAAGAGACAACATGTGACAACCAATGTTGTTAGTTTGACTTTAGATATTAATTAACCTGATATATAGTAGAGATCTTTATAAACATAAGACAATTTTATGTTTTACCAATGACAGTAATTCTACAAAAACTTAACTAAGTTATCTCAACATATTTTAACTTACAGGAGGATAGAAGCCACAATGGCTGAAATTAAATCTTTATGTTATATAAGTCTGATGGTGACCATTTGATAGCATTATCGTGAACAAATTAAAATTATTTTAAACCCAGAATGTTTTTAGACATGAGAACCTTATTTTAGGAAATTAAATATTAGTAAGAAATCCTTATCTTAAAAACACAGTTTTTCCAATAATTAACACATTGACAAAATAAGGAAATATAGCCAACATGGATAAGCACCTTAAAGAGTCCTTTTTATATCTCTTAATCCATGAACAATTTTGTATTTGTGAGCTGTTGATGAGTTGCCTTAATCATAATAGTTAAACCTTAGCATCTAGAATAGGGTTTTGGAAGGGCCTGGCAAAATTTCCCTTTGGGACAGCTTCTGTAAATGTGTCCCCTTCTATCCACCAAGGAAGCAGTCCTTGGAGGTATCCCCTTTCCTGAAAGGGGTCCCTTACTTAAGCAACCTTTTCTGGTGATGATGTCGACATTCTTTTTTTTAATCTCCCTTGATATATATATATATATATATATATATATATATATATATATATATATATATATATATATATAAAATTTTGATTCCCTTTTGTTTCCTTTTGGTTTCCAATTATAATAAACAGAAGTTGGACCTCAGAGCAGCTGTTTTAAGCTCTTGGTTGGTTTAGCCACCAATTTTTTTATGTTATCATGTTTTTCTAATTGTCTCCTTGAGCCTTTGAAGAAAGGCAATGAGCAATTTGTTATAAAATTACCCTGTGTTAAGTGGAGACCTTGGGGCTGTATTGGAAGCTGAATATACCACCTGAAACCGCATGGGGAAAGAGGAGCAGAAGAGTCTTGAAATCATAATGTGCCCAATTCTGGTTCTCATCTCTGCTGTAAAGAGGGGCATCTCTTTAGAACCAGATTGGGACTAGAGACTTGGGATGTTCTTGTATAGGACCATGGATCCCAAATTTCTAGCTTGTCCCAAATCTAAGATGATGCATAGTGCGCTCTATGTGTTTTCTTGAAACAAGGAGAGTCCTTTTCAGAAAGTCCACAGGGGCCAGTCTCCAAGCTTGGCTTCTTTAGATGTCCCCCAACATGGGTCTCCTATCACGGCATATGAGAGCACCCGAGGTTAGACTATCAGTGTAGAGATACACATACTCTTGTCTCAGTTCGTGTAACCACTCAGCTGGGGGGTGGATTGGGACCTCATTCCCATTTCTCCCCTTGGTGGGAGTTTAGGATATAGGTCCCCATGATGGTTAAGTTTTGTTGTCAATTTGACCTTTCAAGTAATCCTGGGTGGGTCTCTGAGGATGTACAGGAAGGCAGCTTCTCAGCAAGGGGCAGGATGTAAAGAAGTTCAAAGAAGCTAGAACTAAGCATCCTTTCCTGTGTGGGCAGTGCAGGAAGGAAATTCCAGAGACTCAGGAAGCCATTAAGACTGGGATGGAATTGCAAGACCCCACCCTAAGACTATAGAAAGGGGAAGAAATTCTCTCCTTGGTCCTCCTGCCTGTTTCCTGTTCTGTGTGTGTGGTGTTGGTGGTGGATTTCTCTCTCTGCTCGGACCTGTGAAAGAGGACCAGCCTCTTTCACTTTTATGGGACTTCCTCTTAATCTGGAGCTTGAATAAATCATTTCCTCCCATAAACTGTGCCTGGTTTGGAGATTCATCCCAGCAGCATGTGGCTGACTGTGACAGTCCCCATCTGCACGGTTTTCAGGGTGGCTTTGGAACTATAGCTTTATTGCTTCCTTCCTTTAATTATTATTTTAAATCTAGGGATGTAAGTAAGGTATGGTTAAATATCATGTTCTGGGATTAAGTAAATTCTAATGTTAAGCACATCATAACACATCTAGCATTTATAATTTTCTTTTATCCACTGTTGGAACATGAATTGAAAAGGGAAGTAGCCATAGAAGGGAGAAAAATTTGATATCAGGTGTTTTCAATAACTCAATTATCTGATTTTCTTAAAAACAGCTCTATATTCTAGGCAAACCTAATGGTTGAACATGTTTAAATATTCTTTTTTTTAAGCATGGACTGAGTAATATTGCTAGGATTAGAGAGTTATGACTCACTGAACCAAAAATTGTAACTACAGTTATCAGGTCCAGTGATAGCAGTGGTCAGTTTAGATGGTTTCACAAGCAAAAGAATAGTTGTAAAAAGTTAGGTTAGAGAATTATTTAGTACTTAAAACTGACTTGTGGTGGTCATTCTTTTCCCAAGGAGTGTTGTGACCAGTCTTTTTGACAGAAACAAAAATTAATTTTCTTATTAAAAGAGACCAATCAAATACCTTTAGGAATTACTATATTTAGTGTAGAAGGTTATAATCAGAGCTTTTACCAAAATCTAGGAGTAGATCCTTTTCTTCCTAAGAATGCCAAATGAGTATAACCATTGATGAGTACCTCTAACCATTGAACGGCCTGATCCTTAACAGACTTATAAGTAAAACACTTTCTAGGGCATTCTCCCCTCTTTTTTATTTATAAGCAAGCAGAAAACATATAGAATTTATAGTAGTTAATGTCTCTAACCATTGAGCAATAGATGAAAAATCTTGTCTTTTTATTTTTGACTCAGTTTACCCTTATAATCGTGGACTTTAGCACCATTAGGAAGATATAAATCTCCTTGTGTTATTATTTCCCTTACACTAGTCATTAACCAGAGGGCCCGTCTGGGTTATAAGGAAGCATTGGGAAACATGTCTCTTCTGGGGGTCTGGCTTAAGGAGAGCTCTGTCCTAAAGTCAAAGCCAGTTGAGCACATTACTGTCTTTTCTCTTGTTTAGTCCACATATGGCTTTTATAGAAAAACTGGCATACACCCTTATTTGTCTATAGAATTTAGCTTCTCATCCTTTATAGAATTAAGAGACATTGTACCAAATTGACTTAACTTTTATCTAATAATAGAAAACATATATTCTAGTATCAGAAGAATTAGGTATTTCTTTGTATGTAACATCTCTATGAATGTAATTTTAAGAAAACTGACAAATCATATTTTTAATAATACTTATAAGCACGTATTTATAGATTTTGTAATCTATGGATGTAAGATATCTCCTGTTAATGATTTTATCATGTGCATTTTAAAAGAGTATAGGCAAAACATAGTGATCCCTGAGGTAAGTTATAATTAACCCATTTACCATATCTGAGAATGATTTTTGTTACCATTAAAACCTTTGAATATATCTGACAAATCTCCCTTGGTAGAATTTTCAAAACTGATCCAGGTAGGCTGAAAAACATTAAGTCTGTTAGGATAGTAAGTAGAAGCAACAGAATAGTTTACAACTGGAAGTGTCCTTGAATAACCCAGAAGGGGGAATCTTTTTATCAGCCCAGTAAACGTATCTGTCATCCCTCTGCCTCAGCTCTTTAAAAAATAAGAATATCACATGTATCATGAGACTTAACTAATTTTGAATAAATGTTTTATAGAGAAAAAAGCTTTACAAATTGACTAGAAATCAAATTTAAACTAAAGTAAATTCTGTACCTACTTCCTTTTTATTTATCAAGAATTTAAAATCTCCTATTTAGTTGGTCTGTTAGTGAACACATCTTCAGCAGAGAAGGAAGGCCTTTGACTTTTGCTGCCCACCCCCATGTTAGCCGCCATAAAGCTGTGTGGCCAGTCTCAGTCACCAGCCTGCTCAACGTGGAGAAGGGGCCTCACAGCCACACCTCACTGAGGTATGCATTGAGGTATATAGACCCATTGCTGCTCAGGGCAGGGCAGGACAGGCAAGTTGGAAGAGAAAATAGTTTTCTTAGTCTGTATTTAGGCAAAAAGGCAAAAAAAAAAGCTATCTAACAAAGAGACAAAAACCAAATTATCCAGCAAAAAGGCACAAAACCAAATTATCCAATCACTTGTCTCTCTCCAGACAAAAGAGCTGTTGGTACCACTGGGGGAAGCCCTCTAACTGGCTTGAGAGCTCCTGGCTGCCCATTTTCCCCAGTCACAGGGGGCTGGATTTGGATTTCAGAGAAGGGAGAAAGAACTTTTTTTCCTTTATTGTTCCCAACAAATTATGAAAATTGTAATAAAAAGTTATAAAAAGATCTTCTGGAATATTTTATTCCAGGCCCATTGGTTCATTACCAATTAATGTAGCGGGGTGAGGTGAGGATTAGAATATAGATAACACCCAGCAAAAATTCCAATACACCCCAAAATTTAAGGAGTACCTAAATTCTTGTCTACAAATCTAAAGAATTAAAATCACAGACAACCAGATATTAAGGTACAGTTGAAGACTTTAAGGGAACATGGGGAAGCAGAGTTCTCCAGCCACCCGTGTGGGGAGAAGACATGGCAGAGGTTTTAGTCAAGATTTATGCATGTTAATTAAACAGGCAGGAAAAGAAAATAATAGAGAGCTCACATCATGAGAAAGCGTTCATGTGGGAAAGGCTGAGGTGAGGGGCCTTACCTGGAAAATGAAAGTCCTCCTTCTAGAATGTCATGTGGAAAAGACTGGCCTTTGTTCTAGGGAAGCTTTTAAAACTTTCACCAGGTAAGTCAGAGAAACAGCTGATTGGTCTATACCTGACCAATCAGTTTTTGTATCTAGGTTTGGCTAGAGACACCTCCCACCCAAGGGGAGGGGGTCTATGGAACTGCCTGAAGTGTCACAAAACGGTGTTGAGTGAAGTAAATCAGACACAGGCAAACGCTACATGTCCTCACATAAGCATCAAACTTTGAGATGCTGGTTTTAAAGAAGTAGAGCATAGGTCACCAAGCCTGGGGAGGGTCATGAAGAGAGGACAGTCATCAGGCACAGGGGTACAGCTGGACAGAAGAATAATTCCTAATGTTCTACACCACAGCAGGGCAACTAGGGTTAGCAATCATCCATTAAATATTTCACAACAGATAGCACCATCTTTGAAATTCCAACACAAACAATAAGTGCTCAGAGTGGCAGATAATGGCAATTACCCTGATATATTGTATGCACAAATGTTGCACTGACCCCAGGTATGTACCAGGACTGTGTCAGTTAAAATAAGAATATATTCTGACAACGACCTAGCACCCCCAAATGTGGTCTCCCAGTTCAATTGTATGGCTTTCATTCCAATTTCAAAGTTGGACTCCCAGTTCAATTGTGTAACTTGGATCCCTCCACCCCCAAAGGTGGTCTTGCAGTTCTGGTGTCATGGTCAGCCGCATGCTGCTGGGATGAGTCTCGAAACCAGGCACAGTTTTGAGAGTGAAGTATTTATTAAAGTAACAGACCCAGAGGGAGTTTAATAATGAAGAAAAAGGCTGGCCCCCTTTCACAGATACAAGCAGAGAGAAAAACCCATCCAGCACCTCCAGCCAGCAGACTCCAACCCTAACAAAACATCAGGCACTCAGACCTGAGCTCAGACTGCTTTTTGCATATGTATAGCTGAAATTTCACATCCACCTTAGAAATAACTTAGGGCTGGAGCCTATTAGGCCAGGCATCTGGAAAAAAAAAAACCTAACTCTTGAATCTGTTGGGAACATCCATTCAAACTACCACATATGGCTTCTATCCCCACCTCCCTCAAAGGTGGTCTCCCCATTGAATTGTGTGACCCACAAGGTGGTCTCCCAGTTCTCTTTTACGGCTTCTATCCAGCTTCTATTCCCCCAACACCCAAACATAGTCTCCCAGTTCTATTATATGGCTTTTACTTCCCCAACATCAAAGGTGGTTTCCCAGCTTCTATTCCCCCAAACCCAAAGGTAGGCAGTCTCCTAGCTTTTATTCCCCTGACACCAAAGGTGGTCTCCAAGTTCTACGTTACACCTTTTATCTCCCCACTCCAATTGTAAGGCTTTGATTACCCACCCCCAATGGTGGTCTCTCAGCTTCTATTCCCC
>PVHP010010723.1:31763-46417 GCA_004024765.1 Zapus hudsonius | reverse complement strand
GGGCAAGAGAAGGAATACAATGATATATGAAGGATAATGAAAACATCATTCTCATTGTGATGCAGTAAAATTTCAAATCAAACAAACTTCTAACTTCAAGGTACAATGCTTGTTGAACTAAGTTCAAATTTCAAAGACAAAAGAAGGAGGCCTACTTTTTGTCTCTGTTCGACGCATCTGTGATTTTCAAAGCTACTTATTTCAGGTATCATTTATCAGGGAAAAGAAAGGGTTATGACATCTTGAAAATTTCACTTGAAATCTTACAATGCAGACATTCCATTCTTTTCAGTTCTGATTTTCTGCTAGTAGAAATACATTAGCTAAGAGTAATGGCAGTTGGGGATAAAAGTTACTTGCTGAAAACCATGCCTGAAATTAAAATGGCCAGTTCTTTGGGAATAGTTAGCATCGATTCTTCTTTAAAGCATAAGTACAGGCTAGAGAGATGGCTCAGTCAGGAAAGCACTTGGCATGCAAGTGTGAGGACAAGAGCTTGGAATCCCGGTACCTATATAAATTCCGGTGGGCATGATGGTGGCCTGGAATCCTAGCACTCGGGGGTGGAGACAAGGAATCATCAGGGCAAGCTGAATAGCTACAAGAGCTAAATTGGTAAGTCTGAGCTCAGGGGAAAAACCCTCCCTCAGTAACATAAAGGGGAGAGTAATTGAGAAACCCACCAATTGTCAACCTCTGACCATAGCATGCACACACCTCACATGTGTGCTCACACACATACACACTTACAAACATGGAAAAAAAGTATTTTAGAAGGGGATAGTGCCCATCAGGCCGCATAATGGCAACACTGACATCTCATACTCGGGTTAATTTTCTAGGAATTAGTACTTCAAGAAAAAATCATTTTCCTTTTCTTTTGATGGAAATCTATCTTCTTTGAGTTTTTAAAATTATTCTTTAATTTATTAAGTAGAAACTTTGTATGAACAATTTATGTGTTGTTGCTACCATCATTTCCCTCCTCCCTGACCCCATTCCACGGAAAGTCCTCCTCAGTGGGATTGCTGGTATGCTCCATGGGGTTAAGGGCTATGAGTTATGAGAGCAGCAGAAAGTTATTGGGTGGGGGGGCAATGCCTGTAGCTATCCCACCCACCATAGCCTTTATAATCTTTCCACCCCCTCTTTTGCAATCCATGTTGGGTGAATTTAAGTCTACTATATTTAGTGCTGAGCTCTTAGCAGCTTCTGGAATTTTGCTTTGGAATATATTGAGTATCTTCAATGTCTGTCTCTGTTGTCCTGGTGCAGATTGACACCTGCTGTGGGAGCATTCTATCTTATAGAAACTAAACCATCCTGTTTGATTAAACATGACTTACATGCCCAGTTAAAAAGAATTACAGAACTAATAATTTTTATACATTATTTGTATTGCAATGAGAGTCCATTTTAGCTCTTTTGTCTGAATTCCTGGATACCTTCTGCCTTTATGTAAATGATAATCCACATTGTTTGCATGGTGACTAATGTGATTTTTCCCTGATTTAGTGCACACAGATGGTTTATACCATCTAAATAAGCTGAGGTGTACAGTCATAACTCAGTTCTGGGAATTTTGCTCCTGTAGTCCGGAGTTTAGATCTGAGGAACTCCATCGCTTCCTCTGGTTTCTACATAGCCATGAGCTGCCAATCATAAGTAAAACCACAGCAGGGAGCAACAAGAGCCCCTCAGCTTTGAATCCTATATGGAGCTTTCAAAGCCATGGATGCACCCCAGGAGTATAAGAATGATATTTAACAACGGTTTTCCTACTCCATATCACTTCACTCTTGTCAAAAGCACTTTAGCATCAGGAATATGCCGCATGTAAGAAACATGTAAGCAGATACCATCATGATTTCAAAATGTCAATTGTTACAGAAATTGCCTTGAGTCTTCATCTTTGAAAAAATGTCAACTTCTCTTCAAATAGATGTTATCTCAAAATCATATTCCATCTAATACAGAGTGATCCTCAGAATCCCCTTCAATTTCTAATGCTTATTCTCCACGAAGCTTGTGTACTTGTACCTGAACAGATGCTAACAGAGACATGGTGAAAAGTGGGCCACACAAGAGCCCAGTGTGAGCAGAGAGGTCAGTGAATGAGGAGACTCTCTGGACCTCCTCTACCCACATAGGTCCTCTAGACCCCGTGGCCCATCCCGAAGGCATGACCATTAAATTTCAGATGTTCTAACTCCAGAGCCATTGTAGACCACAAAACTGATTTTAAATTATAAATATCACCCCTCTAAATAGCAGCCCTCATATTATTACAAATCGAAAGAACTAAAGTCACACTTAGCATCTCACGGTCCCAGAAACATGCCTCAGTCATGCTTACCTCCTTTATCTATTCTCTCTCTCCCCCCCACATGAACACCTTCGGGATTTCTCCTTTTCTGTGAAGTTTTCTCAAATGATTATAAGCTACAGTGACTGTTCTCTTTCCAAACTGTTAGGGACTTTATATTCTGTACTTCGTCACATATGCAATAATTTGTTAGATACATAGTTTTGATACTATTCTACATAGTCAATGAAAATGGTAAACAAAACAGAAAAGGATCCTACAGGCAACCTACTTAGTTAAACATAGCTCATGTGTTAGCCATTTCACAGTGAGATGGCAAGATGTGGCATTGGCCAAGGAGTATCAGGATCCTTTTATTACCACTGACAGGCTACTTTGATATATAATGGATTGAATGCCTGCAGACAGAATGCAACAGATCACTGTTGACTATACTTCTTACCCTTAGTTCTTCAATAACTCCTTTTTGGCAATCTTATTTTTATTCATATTTTATTTATTTGCAATGAGAGAGAGAGAGAGAGAATGGATATACCAAGTGCCAAGACCTCCTGCCACTGCAAATGAACTCCAGATGCATGTGCCACTGTGTGCATCTGGCTGTACATGAGTACTGGGGAATCCAACCCAGGCTGACAGTCTTTGTAAGCAAGCATCTCCAATCACTGAACTATCTCCCAAGTCTCTGCTCTGTAACCCTTTCATATTGCATATTCATCCAAATCTCAGGCTTGAAAATATCTTATTTTGTCTCCTATTGGGAAATAATTATCTTCAAAAATCTGTTTTTATTTCATTCACAGCAGTATATACATCTTGGCTTATGAAAACTTCCATATTGTTTTTGCATTGTGTACAGCGAACTGAGAACAGAAAGTAGGATCTTGTGGAAAGGAATGGAGTAGGGAGTAAGGAGACAGGATTTTGGATAAAATCCTGCCAAACTTGATTTATTTAAGCTTTCTTCACTTCCACATTCTTAAATGTGAAGTAAAGGTTAAACAAGACAGTCTTTAATATTCCTTCTAAATCTACTAGCTCTCTGTGACTGTTTTTTCATTT
Organism: Zapus hudsonius; assembly: GCA_004024765.1. Taxonomy (NCBI): domain Eukaryota; kingdom Metazoa; phylum Chordata; class Mammalia; order Rodentia; family Dipodidae; genus Zapus; species Zapus hudsonius. The sequence continues at coordinate 43,029 of PVHP010010723.1, read as the reverse complement.
CTCTCTGATTATTACAAAATTGCCTATCTCATTGTGATTTATGGTTTTAGTATCAAAAATTAAGAGGAAAGATGGGTTTTTGTTTGGGTTGTTTTACTTTTTTGCACATATTCTTACTCTTCCTAAATAATTAAATATAACCTCATAACTAAAGCTCAATAAATATTAATGGATAATGAAGCTGATGACTATTTGCATTAGCTCACCTGTTTGGATTTATCAATACTTAAAGATTTATTTTGTCTGAGATGGAGACATTAATCAATGTTTCAACCTTGACATTTGGGATAAGGGTCATTCATCATAATAAGACTTTTATTACAAGCAGTGCAAATAGGACTTTTAATGCCCTCATTTTAAAGTCTCTTCAAGTTATACCTAGGAGTTTTCTATCATACCTCACTAAAGTACCTGGTTATGTTTAGTATGTTGTATTTACATCTTCCTCATTAAGCAAGCACCCAGCAAACTGTTATGCATTTTTGTGGCCCAGCAAGGAGAACCTGGAGGCATTCTTGATCCCTCCTTCTCTGTCCCCCTCACTTATACATAGCAATACTGCCATCATCAGAGTGTTAGGTATCAGTACCTGGGTACGGCTGTTTGGAATCCTGCCATCCCCAATGCCATCAGGGAACATAATAGGCAAGATTCTAATGTCAAACCTTCTGCTCATTTTATCAGTTTCTACCTTTTGTATTGTTCTCAGTGTCAAAGAACTAGACCTGGCCAACTTTTTACATCTGTGAAAGCACAACATAGAAATAAGTAGAAGCCTAACAATTATTACAAACTTCGTGAGAGTTTTATGGGGTGTCTTCCCATATAAAATCTCCAAATAGCATATCAAGCAAATGCTACTTGTATTACTTTGCATAATTCATATCGACTAATATTGTATAGTAGATTAGCCCCCTTAATCATCATTTGCTAAGTCTTCCTAAATATATATCCCAGAGAGGAGCAATCCAAGATTAAACATTGATCATGGGATAAGCCACAAAGTAAATAATCCAGAATAACATTTTTCACTGAAATTTTAAGATGTCTTACTCTATCTAATAGCAGTTTCACATTAAAATAATCCCTGATTTTATCAGAAATCCATATAAGATGCTTCTGTGCCTAACCCCCAATAGACTTTACTATAACTATGAAGGTACTGTACATTTACTTGAATACATTGTAACTACAAGTCTATAATCTAGCAGGTAAATTTCTCAAGAAAGCAGCCAATGCCAGAACATAACAGGAATAATATTGAATTCAGGAACTAACTCTAAAATAATGTTATAAAGCTTGGACCTCAGAAAAAAGCTATATTATCTAAATGTTACTTTACAGAAATATCTCAATTAGCCAATGGTATGTTTTCTTGAATTTATTTGTAAAAACATTATTTACTTTTATTTTCTATAGTATCCAGTATATAATTTTTAAGAACCTTCTAGTAGCCTCACAGAACTAAATATTAAAAGATAGAAAGAGAATAAAAGGAGACAGAGCTAAATATTAAAAAGATAGAAAAGTTGATGTTTCTATTGATAAAATTATAAATAAATATATAATAAGCACAGTTCTTCAAGTTTGCTTAAAGTTTTATAAGCTTTCATATCTAATTTTTTCACCAATTACAAAAATTGCCTTAATCATAGCCACGGGCACTCTCCCAAGATGCAAAATCCTCTCAGGCCTCATCTCTGCTAGAGACATGCTCCCCAACATTCACATTTTGATTCCATTGTGTCCTGAAGGATACAGAAATGAATCCTCCCTAGGGAGGACCTCTCTTGTCTTCTTTCTACTCCACTGTAACCTCCGTGTGACTTCCACAGAGAGCAGATCTCTAAGATGTCAAAATGTGAGTCCCAGAGGATAGAAAGCCATGTGGAAGTGGGATGGGCAACTTCAGTTGTGAGGACCAGCGGGGAATGAAAATGCAGAATCACTTGTTGAAAAATTATGAAGACTATTAAAACTAAGTCAGCAGAATATTACATCCTATGGGGAGCCCTTCTGAGTTTAGGACCAAGTATGAGTACACAACTACCTGTTCCTTGAGGCTGGCCCTGTGTGGGCACCATATTCTGTTCCCAGAGGCATTCGTGAAGACAAAACTAAGTCCAAAAGAAGTAGAAATAACAGCCTTTTCTTGGGAGTAATAATAGTCCAGAATAGCATGCAGTTTTAAAAATATTGCTGTGGTCATTTCAGCAAATACAATTTAGCACATCTGTGTTCTAAGGAAAAAAGTCATCTATGAAAAAAGAATACATCAGGTTAAAAAGTTATACTGACAATTATAATAGCTAAAATATATAAGGGAATTTTTTTCTGTGTAGAGCATTGAATAAACACGTTAGACGCATCTGATGTAGTCCTCAAGATTCCAAGATGTACAGTTACAATCATCTTTGTGGTAGAACTAAAATCATAGAGAGATGAAAACTGATCACACATACAATATGTAATAAAACTGGGACTTGATCTAAGTCTGATGTTAAAAACTTATCACCGTTGATTGTTGTTAAAGTAACTTTCCCGAGGTTTATCCCAATAGGACTGTACTCTTCCCCTTTTACAACCACAAAGAACAGGTAATTTTAGGAGGGTTAGTGAAGTCTAATAAGCAAACTTCATAGCTCACCTTTTTCTGTTGACATGTGCACAGGTATATTTATAGCACACATATTATTAATGTGAATACATCCAGTGTCCTGTGGAAAAATAAATGGGGCCAAAGTTTCACCTCTGGAATGGAAAGCAGGAAAGGAGAGAAAGAGACAGTTAACATTAGCTTTATTTGTTCTCTTCAAGGTCCAAACATAAAATATCCAAGTGGGAACTTGAAACAACTCTGCTTTCTGTCTTATATTCTAGTACAGAAAGAGAAGAAGTTAAGTGGGTAGAAAGAGGAGAGAGAGAGAGAGAGAGAGAGAGAGAGAGAGAGAGAGAGAGAGAAACTAACATATTCATATCAATTTCAGTTTTCTCAGTCTACTACTGTGACCTAACTTCATCCAAGACACTCAGACTCCAGCCTGTCATAAGGAAACATTCTCACATTTTACCATTGTTGGCCTAAGTAATTCTCTATTATTTATTTGTTAACACGATAGTTTGAACATATAGGCAAAATCATAGCTTATGATTTCTTCAAATAAAATGATACAAATGTCATTATTTTGCAAATGCTTTGTAAATGACTAAGGCAAATCAAAGTACTTTTCAGCAATAACTAAAAGTTTATATATTCAATGTTAAATAGCTTAGATTAAATAGACACCTTTGCGCTTGCCATTAAGAAGGAAATCACACCCAAGACAACCTAGAGTACTTTAGTTTGTCATAAGGATCTTAAAGCAAAAGTTTTACCTCTGAAAATGAGATATTTTTTCTCTCATAAGCCTAGTCCCTTTAGTGATGAGGTAAGAACATGAATTATATGTACTTTAAAGTTCTCTAAGATTTTAGAAGTAACACTAGATACATCTGCTGATCCACCCTCCTTGAGGCATCCCCACTTCAATTACCCACTTGCTATCCAGTTCCACACATATTTCATGGTGGCCCAGACGGCACAGGAGAAGCACTTGAGCACACACTGCAATACTCCTTCAGTCTCTGGGCAAAAGGAAAAGCTATCCTCCATCTCCAGCTTCTCAACACACCCCAGACCTCCCTCCTCTTCATTTGGGGAGCCATTTCCCAAGCCTGCAGTTTAAGAGAGAAAGGATGGGAGGAGGGGCTCAGATTCTGGTGAACAGCTGGGGCCCATCACTTCTCATTGCAGGTCTTGGGAAGATGTGGTTGACAGAGTGATGCACAGAGCCTGTCCCAGTTAATGACTTCACCATTCTCCATCATTATCCCCATCATTAGGAAATTAGGAGGACAGAAGGTATTTACTGTAAACCTGCCACCTCCCAAGGAGAGATAAATAGAAACTGATAAATGGGCTCTTCTGGTGCTGTTCATCTATTAACCTTCTGCTTCCCAGCTCCGGCATATGCGTGCCATCCTGCCATTAATATCCAGTAATTGGCATTGCAGCAGACAATGTGATCATACCTTTACTCTGAGCACTCCGTCCATGTGGTGTGCCTGTGCAAGCACACTATTTCGTTCATAATGAAGCCTTGCTAGACAGTCCAGTTGAAAGATATTAGCAGTTGTTCCCTAGCTGTAACACCAGCCTCCCACTGCTGCCCAGCACTTAACTGTTTGCTAGCCACTGCCAATGTTTCTGCTAGCTTTGTATACACCCCAGTCTATGGAATCCTGAAGTGCACTTGGTTTTGTTTTTGAAGCTTATTTCTCCTAGTTTGGTATTCTCGGGGAAAATGGCAAAGCCAATCTACTCATAACTTGGAACTACCTGCCTGTCATGAGGGCAGAATGGAGTTTCATCTGCAATGTGGATTAGCGATGACACCTTAAATCACCAGTTGAGAGCAGACTGGTTCCACCATATTTCTCAAGGAGGTTGTGTGTTCCTTACATAAAGGGAAAAGAGTATGTAGCTCATGAAATTTACCTTCTGCCTGTTAACAGAGCAGAAAGGAAAGTAATAAGCCCAGTCCTTTTATTAGGAGGATACCTATGTTTGTCTGCTGAAAACATTTGGAGATCTTAAAGGAGCACAAATCCCAGGAGATACCGAAAAAGTTCACAGAAAATCAAGTCCCACAAAGCTAACCACCTCATTCTGTTATCCATCTGCTCACATTGTGGTTGCAACATGAACATTTGGTCTCTGCTTCTGACCTATTTCTGTCCCAGTTTTAAATCCCAGTATTGCGGTGAAGACTTCACAATAGTGACTGCAGTGGGAAGACAGTTTCCCAGGATGAAACATGAAAATCTAAGATAAGCAATTTCTTAAAAGCATAGGATATGTGCTTTGAAATGAATCAATATGATCCTAAACATAGCTCTAAAATCAAAAGCCCGTTCTTGGGGCTGAGGGGGAAGAAGAAGCAATATCAGCAAAGAGATAAGAAGCAATAAAAAGCCTGAGAAGAAAATGACATGACAAACTTATTACTGGTGTTCAGGAACCATAACCTCTCTGTCGGAAAAATACCAGATCACCCATTTGAGAACTTCATAAAACTAAATGGCCAATAGATTATAGCTCTGTCCCTCCTTCCACGTGGCATAAAATAAATAATAATATATCCAATAAATATAACAAATAGGGCAACATTTCCCATCTCGGGAAGACCCCAGACTGAATATGCAACAGGATTTTTTGGTTCCTCTTCAGAAGAATCCTTACTAAGCAGCTATTCCCATTCAAGCACGGGCTCTGCAGCCATCTTGCCATCACCTACCTTTAAATACAGAGTTGGGATATGGTTGGCTGCCTTGCATTCCTACAGGCTTTCATTCTTTAGAAAGACCTAGGGGCAAACTCTGTCAGAAAGTCAGCATTCTTAAAACTCTAGGCACTGAGACCAACACACACCTGTTTTAAGATGAATAATGTCCATAATGATGACCACTGACAGGTTGTGATCATGTGATTTCTGCCTTCTTTTCACCACTCCAGACATCTTGAAGTACATTTCACCCCTGGAGGCTGACTGAGGCCTTCATGACCCTGCAGTGAATACCAATAACCACACTGAGAAGGGACCTCAATGGAATGGGGGTAGGGAGAGGGATATGAGATATAACTTTTAAAAGAATAAAATTTACTCTAAAAAGACAGGAAAATAAAATGGAAAAGCAATAGAAAAGGACAGCCTCTGTCCTCTGTCTTCTGCACATGGGCACACTCAGTGTGTGCCTCTACACACACATGTTCACTTGGTGTGTGCCTCTGCACACGTGAACACTCAGTGTGTGCCTCTGCATACAGGTGGACACTCCGTGTGTGCCTCTGCACACAGTTGCTCACTCAGTGTGTGCCTCTACACACAGTTGCCACTCAGTGTGCCTCTACACACATGTGTGCACTCAGTGTGTGCTTCTACACACATGTGCACACTCAGTGTGTGCCTCTACACACATGTTTGCACTCAGTGTGTGCTTCTACACACATGTGCACACTCAGTGTGTGCCTCTACACATGTGCGCACTCACTGTGTCCCTTGAACACATGTGCACACTCAGTGTGTGCCTTACACACATGCACATACACCACACACAGCACATACTAGCACACACACAAAAATACCATACTACTGACTTCATATATTTGTGTTATTGTAATACATATTCATTTGCATTGTTAATCCATGATGATTTATGGAAAATCCTTCCTAGTATATTTCCCTTTCTGTGTTTCTTCTCTTTTTGTAAATTAAAGATGCTTTACTGTGTTGCCTCGTTAGTACAAGAATTTTTTCTCATTTATTTTTATATATTATTTTTATTACCAAACAAGAAATTAAGTTTCACTGTGTTTTGAAACATATTTTTTCTCTCCCCCCATTTTCCCAGAGACCTCCATCTGTATGGCACCCCACCCATCGTCTGTTTTCCGCTTTCATACTAAAGGTTTACTAGGTTTGCCTCCCCTTTTCATTACCTCTTGGGCCACCCTTGTGGTTTCCTAGCTCACTTTCACATCCACTTTGATATTTTGTAATATCCTGTCTCTTTAGAGATCTGTAAAACATAGCTTAATGATCACTCTCCTCTTAGAATAAAATTATCCAGTGTTCTTCATACCCATGGTAGGCCAGATTTTTTTTTTTTAGGATTTCATTTTGCCCCATTCAAGAAAGCATCCTTTCTTTGTCAAATACACATGTACACAAATAGGGAAGAATACAGATATACAATAGGCTCTGACTAAAAGATTAGTTATACTCAAAGGATGGTTTGGCATAGCATAAAATACGAAGATAATATGACACCATATGATTCCTCTGCCATCCTTGCCACAAGGATTTCCCTGGGTTTTCTCTTTAGTTGTCGTTCATCCCCACAGGTGTTGATGCCCTCGCTGTTAAGCTCTGCCCTCCTCTCCCATCTCCAAAGGCTTTTTACCTCAATGTACAGCACTGTAAGTGACCCCACTAAGACCTTCAGGATTTTAATGAAGCAGAACTATTTAGTTTTGGGAGGGATTTAACTCTAACTTTTCAGACCACTCAAGCTCTCTATACAGGTTTTTGTGTGTTGAGACACCACTTTTCTGTATTCAGAAGCTTTTTAAAATGTATGAGTGTTTTGTCTAGTTGTCAAAACCACATGGTCTGAGTTTAGCGAGATACCTGGATATAAGATCAGCATACAAAATCAACTATACGTATTAGCTATCAAGATTCTGAAAAAAGTAAGGCAGTATTTCCACTTATGAAAACATCAAAAGAGTAAAACATCTAAAAATAACTTTCTCAAAAACTGCATGAGACTCATAAGAAAGCTACAAAATATGATTTAAGCAAATCAGAAAAGAGCTAAGCAAATGGAAAGCTACTTTTTATATGTAGACTGGAAATCTTGGTGTTTAGAACATGGAGATAATCCCCACTTGGTCTGCAGAATCAAGTCAATCCTTATCATTATCCCAATCTCTTGATTTACAGCAAACAACAGGCTGATTCTAAAGTTTATGTGAAAATAGAAGAAACCTAGACTAAACAAAACACTCCCAATTTTAAACTTTACTACAAGGCTACAACAATCAAGACAGTTTTCTATTGGTAGAAAGAAGGTAATCATATAGATCAATAGGATAGAGTTCAGATCCAAAATAATCCCTTATAATTAAGGTCAACAGATTTTTTTTTTTTTTGCTTCGCATGCTGGCCTTGAATTTACTATGTTGGCAAGAATGATCTTGAATTTCTGATCCTCTGCCCTCTACTCCTTCAGTGCTGGTATTACAGGTAAACACCATCATACTTGGATTTATGCAGTGCCGGGCATATAGATCAGGGCCCCGTGCTTTTTAGCCAAGCACTCTACCACTGGAACTACATTCTCAGATTCAAAGTCAATAGACTTTTGACAAGGGGTCCAGGATCACTGATATTGAGATGATGGAACAAATGCATTTATTTTTTCTCTCTCTCTCCCCCCCCCCTCTCTCTCTATCTCTATCTCTCTCTCCTCTTCTCTGTTTATGCTCTTTTTTTAAGAATCTTGACTAACACAAAGAATATACCATACAAAACAATATGATCTCTTCCTATTCTAATCTGTTTTAGCAATTATATGGCATTTATAGTATCAGTTGTTATAGAATATTTTGGACAGTCCAACTGACAGCATTCATTCCACTAAGAGCAGACAGCAATTTGGGATGTATCTATAGAAATGAGACTTCTGTTCATATACCTGCCTATAAACTGTCTTCTAAATATAACAATGAACTATATCATTCCCTAGAAGTCTGTATGATGAGAATATGAAAAAGAGATGTCATTTACTTAAGAATAGTAAGGCCTACCTGGTATTCTGACACAGTAGCATATATGCAGCCATTTACTCCGCCAATAGGTAAAACAAGTCCTGAAAGCCTTATGAAACAGAAGATACCAGTCTTTTCATTACCTGTCATAAATGCTAAGATCTCATTTTTAAAATATAGTCAATTCTATGACTATCCAGATGTGCATTATTCTGAGCTTTAATTTTTCTGTCTTTTTAGAATCATGAGTTTTTCACCACTTTGGAGCTCATTTTCATCTCTGCCAGCTTTGCTACACTCACTGCTGCCTCTGGCAAAAGAGTTGGTGAGAGAGGCAGTTGATGTAAATGAAATTTTTAGATTATCCATGCTCTTCCTTCCTACCATGACCATGGATAATCAGGAATTGACTGTGCAAAAAGCATGGAATGTAATTAGACATTAGATAAAGAAAGCTGCACACATAAAGTCACAAGGAATACCTTAAAGAGAGGAGCACTTCTGAAAATAAGATGGTGTATTCTTGTTCTCAAATGTCTTCAGGAAAAAAATGACACAAAAATGGTAGAATTAGTTAATCAAGCAATTTCACTATCAGAAAAACACCTTCAATGATTTGAGATATCTAATGAATGTATAATCATTTGGTAGATTTGTCAGCAATAATTCCATTGAAAAGTTGTGTGACTACCTACTGCTAACTTTATAGTGAGTTCCAAATGGGCATTGAGGATAAAAGATGGCAAGACACAGCTCTTGTTTGCAATGTAGTTTTGGAGAAGTAAATTAATTCAGGTTAACTAGATTAATTCTATTATAAAGGAATTTCTGAAGTGCCAAAAGAAGACCTGGGTTAATTTATCCAAGCCTGACAAGTAAAGGGGGCCTTTTGGTAAGAGGTAATAACTTAGTTAAGTAGCAAGGAATGATACGGTGTTGGACAGTTTAAGATAGGGGAAAGGTAACTTTAGATAGAAATAAGAACTTGAAGAAAAGTATGAACAATCAAGGGAGCAGAATGTCCTTGGGCATTTGTAGCAACTCCATATCATCAGACCTAAATGGAAATCATGTAGAATAAGGCAATGAGAAAAGAAACATAAACCATTCACCAAATTATCCTAATTATCTATGTTATGGGCTTGGTTCCATAACTGATAACAATGAGTGGTATGATGAACTTAGTGCTTTAAAGTGTCCATTCCAGAGAGATGGATTTGGGAGATCTGAGTAGTGGGGATAAGAATCCAAACAAAGGAAGTCTTTTGGCACTATAAAGCTAAGATAGGAACATTTTAAATAAACAAAAATGGTTGAAGTGAGGAGAAAGAAATAAGACATGAGAAACATTTGGAACATAAGTCATCAGGGCTGTTGAGTGAATTAATATAACATGAAAGACAAAGGGAAAGAAAGGCAAAAAGCAGAATAAGGAACAGGTGGGGGTCGGTATGTTAGGCCATCTGAGAAGAGATGGAAAGAGTGTACTGCATATTCAGATGTAAAGTTCTGGGAGAGTTGGAGCTGATGGTACACATCTTAGAATCATTGATAGATATAGTAGCTATTCAAATTATGAGTGGATGGATCACCCAAGAATGTGCTACAAAATACTGGTCCTCAACTCTGGCTGTACATTACAATCCATTGAAAACATACTGTGCCCAAGCATTGTCCCAGACCCTTAAGTCAGAATTCATGGGAATTCCAGCATATAGAATTCTGTGCTCAGTAAATGTAAAGGTGACCACAAGAATGTTAGCCCATGAAGAAAACTAAAAGGAAATCATTAAAGGAAGAAAACTAGAAGGAAACATATACCACTTCTTTCACACCTTAAGCTGTATTTACTAAGCAGGATACATGTGATACAGTTGTTGGGTTCAAGGTCAATATTTGATTCAGTGCTATGCTACCTCAGAAACCCCTGAGCACCATACAACACCCATTTCAAGAGCAAATTCTGCTTTACAATATACAATCCATTTCTGGCTATGCTCCATTATAAGCGGGCTTCAAAAAGTTTACTTCTATTTAAAACATGATAAAGCATATGCTATTATTACTAATCAGATATGTTCGATATTTATAAGTATTTCAAGATAAAATCTAAGTATGTGTACTAAAAGACTTCTACTTGGAAATTTATCTGTTTAACAGGTTTTTTTGTCCTTGTGTTTTTCTTAAAGGGCTACAAATTGAATATATAATTGAAAATTAAAATCTAATGTACATATTGATAACTATATTTAAATGCACTATACCCAAGGTATTAACAGCATGCTTATTCCCCTAAAATAATAGTTTTATTGATTGAGGCAATATAAATACACTGATTTTGAATGCAACTTAAAATGTGATTATGACCTCTAACAATGGTAATTTAAGTATTAATTTCCATCCATCTCAGCAAGTGGCAGCATCCATCAATTATACCATTAGCTGCCCAGTGATTGCAGCTGCAAAATTCAGAATTAGTGTTTAAGCCACTGTCATTCACCTGAAATTTTACAGTTCTAATTAGTGAGCCAGGCAACCTGTCAACAACTAAATGTCAAATGATTGGCCTGTGAAGACAGCACTTCAGCACTTGTCTAGACTCACTCACCCAGCATTGCTGCGTCATGTCTTCCTAGTTCAGAATTAAAACTGTCAGAAAGAAACTTTCTCTTTAGTGCTGTTCTTTTAAAAACATGTTTTTTTAATATATATTTATTGTCCATAATGAGTTACATTATTTAGTGGGCAAACCATGCGTTGTTATCCCAAATTCCCCAATTCCCCCCCTCCCCATCCCTGATCAGTTGTATATCCTCCTCCGTGGGCTGTCTGTATTAGTCCTTGTGGCAAGGGATCCTGTATATCTTAGTACTCATCCCGGTCTTCCTGGCCCAA
>PVHP010010723.1:0-31663 GCA_004024765.1 Zapus hudsonius | reverse complement strand
GGGTCCTTGTGTTGAAAATCCTTGGTTTCTGTCTCAGTGGCCTATCCTGTGTTGATTGAATGACTGTGGTTATAGGTCCCTGTTCATCTTAATCATATATTAACCATATAATAAGGATTTCATTATGACATTTTCCTACATCTATATAATGTGTTTTAATCATATTCATGCTTCCTCCCATTACCCTCTCTTGTCCCTTGCCAACTCCTGCTAATCTCTTTCCTCTTCTCAATGAGGACCCCGTCTACTTAAATGCCATTGTGATCCTTCTCGTGACCCAGTGAATTTCATTACAGTTTTCTACAGGAGCATGAACATTTTACCAGGGACTATACCACTGAAGAAACTGTCATTGTTTCAGTCAGACTGGCTGATCAGCCAGCTCCAGCAATTCTCCTGTGCATGCCTGGGACTCATGCTTGCACAGCAAGTGCTCTTACCCACTGAACCATCCCCTGGGACCCTCCAACTCTTCTTCCAGGATGCCCTGTGAGCCTTGGAGGGGATGCTATAGCTGTGTCATTTAGCACTGAGCAATTCAGCAGTCACTTATTCTCAATACTGAACAGTTATAAGTCTCTGCTGCAACCACTAACCACTGCACAAAGAAGCTTCTCCAGCCAAAGCTGGTGGTGGTAGTAATCTATGGTGTTAAGTATAAATATTTGGAAGGCAACTCAAAAGGCTCATCATGTCCATTCAGCAAAATACAGCAGGAGCTTTCCAACTAGGGCCTATGAGCTCTCCGGGCAAGGACTTTTGACCAGACTTACAGTTGCAGACATGAATTCCCTCTTGTGAAGCAGGAATCAAAACTAATCAGACAGTGGTTGTTTACCTCCATAATAGACTTGCCACTATAGCATCAGTGGCCTCATCAAGGTTCATAGCTGAGAGAGACAATTCTCCTGCAACCTGCATGTCACCTGCTAGCGTCCAGCTCAGTTCAACCTTGACTTCTCTATGTCCACAGGCATGTGGTGGGCAACAAGTGACAGTAGCAATTGCCTGTGTTGTTTTGGGTGTTTGAGAAGCCTCATTGGCCAACAACTAATATGGATGTAGCACATCCATGGCACTGGAATTTTCCTTTAATAATCCATGGCTTCTAGGAGCAGCTTTATCCTCTCTGGAGGCACCTCCATTCTAAATCTTGTTGTCAAATGTCACCTTTTCATTAGCTTACCACATATCTGATTTCCTTATGACTTTTTTAAACATCATTAGTTTTGTTTAAAGTTCTGCCTCATTCCCTCCTCAGCACTCCTCCCCATTCTCCAGTGCTTACATTCTTTCTATCCTCCTTTTTATAATGTTCTCTAAACCATGGAGGGAATATATATATATATATATATATATATATATATATATATCCATGTAGTTGAACACTTCTTAATTAACTTTTAAAGTAAAAGAAATGTCTGGCACAAGTAGGTATTTAGTCAATGACAGTAAATAAAGAAGTAGAATATGAAGAACTAAATTGTTATGCTCTTAGTCACTATGAAAATCAAGCAGAAAAAAAATCTTGTCTGGACTTTGCTTTTTATATAGAACCAATGTGTGTTCTAATACCCGTCAGAACCATTGATGTCACTACTTTAGTTGATGAAACATATGTCTTACCCCAAACACCTCAGCCACTTTAAGCACATTTCTTTTAACTAACTCCTGTTACGAGCAAAGGATTGCAATTCCTAATGTGCAAGGTGTGAAAACCTTTTAGTATAACCCACAATGAGCTTAGCTTCTAGGAGTGGGAGATAAATCTGCTCACAAATGACTGCAGTAGAGGGTTTAATATGATAAGTGCAAATGAGTATAACTGCATGAATAGGAAATTAGTCTTCTATCTTTTGTTCTCTCTATCTTTTGGAGTTCATGAACACTGTTTTAGCTGTGTATACATTCTGACATAACTTCTTGTCCTAGATAATTCTCTTTGGTGATTATATTCTCAGCTTTGTTGTCTTGTCCTTAATGAGCTGTCAGGTGCTCTGGCTGTATGAACTGAGTACAGTGACCTTCCTATGTGTGTCTCTGTAATCCTAGTAGGTGAATACTGATCTAATTTTTATTGTACTCAGATGTAATTCCTTGTTGTTTTGCAAGGTAAAAGCAAACGGAACACTGATGATTTGATTGATGTGAAATGTTTGTATTGGAACAGAAACCTATGAAAATAAATTTTTCTAGGAAACACAGAAAAAAGAGTGAAATGGAGAATAGAATGGGCATCTCTCTTCTGCCTGTCCAGGAGCTGAATATGTAATTACTTTGTGAAGAGGACACAGACAGTGGCCACTTGGTAGTTCAAACAACCAAAGATAACACAGAAGTTGGGCTCAGGCCTGTTTGCATATTCTGCTAATAAAACCTGTATGGTTATTTGTTATGGTTATGCAGAATGATATTTCAAGGGACTGGAAAGGTTTAGAATACAGGTTGTTAAATCTTGGGCAGGGAAATGTGCACATAGGGGCATTATTAGTAGTGATGATGTTATCAGTCACCTAATGGAAGTGTATTTGCTACAACTCAAAGTAGAACATTAGAGTATTCCATGAGCACATGGGAGACAACTTTGGGAATTCTCTACTCAGGAGACTTAGTAGAAACTGATGTCCTTGATATGTAAACATGAGGCAAGAAGTCTCATGCCAAGTTCAGGCATTAAGATCAGTGTAATCTCATCTCCACCTAAGAGATTTTTGTAGAAGGCTCTCTGTGTCCCTTCTGTTATTAGACTGCTATTACTTGAAAGCAGTGATAGTATTTTGTTCACTATGGAGTTTCTAGACTTTTCACCACTATATTGCATTAACTCCTGATTTTCTTTGTAAAACATTGTGGAATCTTTGAAAAGTATAGGATTTGTATTTCTTAAGCTGATATGTTCTCTCCTTCCTCTCAGCCTTCATGAACACTAATTTAGTTGTATATACACTTTCCTAAGTTATTTGCATAAGTCATTTCGATTGGAGGAAAAGACCCATTTCCTATAGGTAAGTCAGTCAGTTCCATAGGTATGACTTTTTAAAAAGCTACAATCATTGATCATAAGTGAACTTTCAAGCATTCTTAGTCCTTAAGTCCTTAAGGACTTAAGTCACAGTCACTAAAACACAATGTCATCTGGTACAAACAGATAGTTTTCAATAGAATATAGTTAATCTTGAATATAAGCCAGACAAGTTTGAATGATGAAATTCTGAGACTATTAAGTTTGGAAAACAAAGGACTTTTTTTCCCTAAGTTCTCCTAAAACAGTACTAGTTAGAAATAAATCCATTTTTAAGAAATACTATCTCCATACATTTATACCCTTGCACAAATGAAAATTTCTACACATCTTATACACTGAAGTGCTACATGTATACAAAATGTGGTTGGAGAGGCTGGACTGCCTTCAGCAGCCTTTTCTCTCACAAGAATGATTCTGTATGTTGAGGTCAAAATTGAAACTCATGTCAAAACATACCTGTAAGAGACCAGGATTTTCATAGCGATGAGAGAGTGTTTAGCAGCCAAATTGAGTAATTTACCAATTTATTATTTCATGAAATAGTACAAAAAGATTGTGCAATCCAAAATGGCTATGTTCTTAAGAGCTATATTCTTGCCCTGAAAAAATCAAAGAGACAGAGAAGTTTTTGGGCATTTACAAGGTGATATTCCTCTAACAGGATTGCTCATGGGATATCAAGATTCCTGGATACTCTACACCATATGTCCACTTAAAGATTTATGAACAAAGCTAAATGCATCATCAATAACAAGCTAAAAATTTGTACCTCTGCTGCCAGAAAAGAGCAGTAAGCTGTGAATATAACAATGCACAATGACTTGTCAGTGGGAAATTGCCCAAAAAATGCAGTTTTTTTGAAAAGTGAAAGGATCTTTAGCTTGAATTTAAAAATCCTCACTTAAAACATTACATAATAGAATTAAAAATAAAACTTGAAATAATAAAATTCCTATACTTTTTGCTGTTTGGTGTTTGACTTGGTTATAGATTAGATATCATAGGTGAAATTCCCTCCACCCTCTAACAACAGTCTATGAACACCTCTTTGTCAACTCCTAACCAGAAAGCCAAAATATTAATAAACAGCTTATAAATGGAGGTGACTCATCTGAAAATATTTACATTACACTTCCCACTGAAGAAGAAGATTAAGAAAGGATCCCAGTTACTTGGAAATAACAATACTTTAGAGAAAACCAAATGAGAGTTCAAGCAGAGCTCAACTTGTCTGTATAGGTAACTGTCAAAA
Organism: Zapus hudsonius; assembly: GCA_004024765.1. Taxonomy (NCBI): domain Eukaryota; kingdom Metazoa; phylum Chordata; class Mammalia; order Rodentia; family Dipodidae; genus Zapus; species Zapus hudsonius. Next base: position 27,386 of record PVHP010010723.1, on the reverse strand, counting down.
TTACATAATTTATTAGCATATTCTGCTTAAGGGATCTATGTCCATTTTTCCTTTCAGTGCGGTATGACAGTTGGATGAAAAAACCTTCCATTTATTTTCGTTTTCTAAATCAATCCTTTCACTTTATGTCTATAGAAATTCTAATCAATTAAAAGATAGAAATTTGGGGACAACTTTTATTTTGGTACTATTATCTGAGTGTCTTAAAGACTTAGGTGTATCACAAGAGAAGTCTCTGAATCTATAGCCAACATTGCCTTTTCTTCACTGCTCCGTTGGTGTTGTGGTTTTAATGTAAAATGTGCCGCATGGGCTCATATATTTTAACACTTGCTCTCCAACTGCTATTGCTGTTTAGGAAGGTTATGGAACCTTCAAGAGGTAGAGCCTTGCTGAAGGAAGTGGGTCACTGAGGTGGTCCTCCCATAGACTCGGTTGTTTTATTAAACTTTATAACTTGGATCTCTAGCCACCTGGCTGGAGGAGGAGTTACTGGGGGAGGATCCTGGGGTCCAGGCCAAAGGTGTATTTGGGAGTGGATCTGAATTCAAGTCCAAAGGTGTAAGAGAGCATTCTGAGCCTTGGTGGCATCCCCATTGCTTGATGCTTTTTAGTGTTGCTTGCTGGTGGTAGTTTACCTCTCTCTGCTTGGATTTATGAATAGGAGCCAGCTTCCTCTGCCATTACAGAACTTTCCCCAGAACTCTAAGGTGAAATAAATCTCTTCCTTCCCTGAACTGTGCCTGGTTTACATGTTCATCCCAACAACATGAAGCTGCCTACGACAGGTATGTTTTACAATATGAATGTTTATATCAAAATTCTTAGAAAACATCCATGAAAGTCATTTAAAAACCACTTTAGAACCTACTATCCAGAACTTGTTATTAACATCTTCCCATATCTGCTTCAAATGCAACAACATATCAACAACGTGAAAGCCTCTATATTTCCCTTAGTTTCATGGTTTTCTTTCTCACTCAAAGATAACTATCATCAGTGTTTTGTTACACTGGTATTACTTACAGAACAATAAATAGTATATAATATTATAATAGTACATTATTTAATTAATGTAAATAATATATCCTGCATAGTGTTTGAAATTCGTTTTTATAATCGATGGTAAGAGTTGTTTTTCCCTTTTTAAAGAGGAACAATTTGACATACAGAATTAGTTCCTCCAGCAAAGCTCCACCTCCCAAAAGCTTTACCAGCTAGGGACTGAGTATGAGGCTTAATCACAAGCACTTGAGGCAATGGGTGACATTTCAGATTCAGACAACCACAGTGCCTTACCAGAGGGCTCTGAGCCCACTCCTCAGGACAGAAATCAAGGAATCAAAGCACCCGAAAATGATGACCCAAAAAGTTTTGGAACCCTTACTTCTTCCTATTTAGGGGTAAAGAAGGAAGAAGTAGAAAAGTAGGCCTTTCTAGGGATTTGCCCAAAGGCCCTCCTGTCCAAAGGAAAAGGACATTAAAATGAATCTGTATCCAGAGATGTAGAAAAGTGTATTGCCATTTCCTTAGTTTCCAGTCCCAGCTCAGGGTCATGTGCCTTGTCCAAGTATGCCGAGGGAAGCACAGGTCTTTCTCATCTAGTCACCTGTTGGAGCTGTCCCTGGGGATTGGGGGGGTATATTCATCAGGAGTGCCTCACCTGGATCAAGTACCCTCTTTTCTTTTGTGAGAACAGGTAGTTTGAATCTGGAAGGCTGAGAAGTCATGGGGCCAAGGCTGCCCGCTTTCCTCTTAGGTCTTCTAGAGTCTGGTGGACAGACAACCTCCCAGGGATGCCGTGGGTCTGGATTGCTGTCTTTCCAGGTTTTCCCTTGGATGCAACCGAGACTTTGTGAAATTGCTTCATTGCCCTCTTTTTCTCCATGCTCCCCATATTTTTATGAGCTTTACTACATCTTGAAACTTCTATTTGCTACAGATTAGCAAGTGCTTTAGGGAGCGAAGGTCGGCACTGGGGTGGTAAACACGCTCCTCTTATTTTCCAAGATCAATGAAGGTCTCTTCCTGCCTCTGAGACTTTCCTGGTCTTCAAGCTGGTCTTCTAGAAGTGCTCTGAATTGTGCCTCATAATGAGTGTAAAGCGAATGAAAAAGGTGCACCCTTGCCATTCCTCAAAGTCCTGGAGACAGAACACATGGTTCATTCCCTACCTAGAACTCATCAGCAGATAATTCTGCCCCAACTTTGACCCTTCACAGTTTGAAGCTTAGAACAGTGCCTGGGACCAAGAGCACATTGTTGCATTCCCTCATATCTGTTCTTCTGCCTGAACTCATAAGACTAAATTAGAGTCACTACTTCTCAGTTGCCTCGGCAGCACAGCTGAGTACAGCACCCTCTACTTGACCTTGAGTTGACTGAGAAAGAGGATATTCTTGGGAACTGACCCTGGAACTTTGGACTTAACAGAACTGTGGAAATTCAGTGGTTCTCAGCCCACAAAGCTAGAATGAGTCTGTGTTTTCATATGTTTCATGGCTTGAGTCAGTACTTTTTGCTGAAGATGAAATAATTTTAATCATATATTTATTGCTGAAACTAGGAAGAATATTAACATGCTTTAACAACTTCACAGCTCTCCTCTTTCCCATTTTTCTAAAATAATTCCTTTCATGCTTAAATGATAATAGTTATGGCCTTTATAATCTCATTGGTTCTATTTGCCAGCACAGTTGCCAGTGTCTGATTCCTCCCTTCTAGCACCTTCAGTTACTTAACTTCCTGCTAATTATACCACGCAAGAAAATACAGTTTCCAAACTCCGGTGTCTTCTTCCATTTGAATGATGTGTAGCACATTCTATGTTTGTGGTTACTTCCTTTGGCACTTTGAATATACATTCCATTAACCATTTGGGCCAACTTATAATGAAATGTCTGATATCAGTCTCTTTGCCATTATTCTCAAAGAAATCTGTCTGTCCACAAACATCACATGTTTTCTCTTATATGTGGATCAGGCTTCATGTCTCTAGATCTGTGAGTACATCTTGAAGTGTCTGCAGAGACCAAGAGGTTAGAAAAAAATTTGGTAGGGGAGGTCTTAGGGGGAGGAGATAGTGAAACACAAATAGATAGGAAAACCGTGGGAGGTGGGATAATGGGGTTAGGCAGGTATGAGGTCAGGGAGAGGCATGAGAGAAGGGAAGGGAGGAGTGATTACCAAAATTTAGAAGATATGGAAAAGCCATAAGAAAACCTACCACTTAGTAAGCTTAATTAAAATTATTTGTATATATATATATATAGAAATACATATATATATATATATATATATATATATATATATAGAGAGAGAGAGAGAGAGAGAGAGAGAGAGAGAGATACAATGAACAGAGCCATGATCATAGCAGCCTTGGACTATTAAACAAAAATATCATGGAACAACTCACAGTGAGTTGGTCAGGGAAGCAACCCCCTTCCCCCAAAAATAATTTAGGCTCTGGCATCTCTTGGCTCTTGGATGCCCACCAAGCTGAAAGGTAAGACCTTTTTGTTGAAGACATCACACTTGTAGAGAAATCAAGCTGGAATTGAGGTAAAAGCTTCCTTCTTGATGGCTAGTTTCCATAGTGCTGGAAAGATCTCTGCAGCTGCTGACAGAAAAGTCAACAACAGCACCCAGGGGTGAATCCTGCATTCTTCAATACCAATCCATCGGATAAGAAATCCCCCCCCCAGGTGTACAAAAGTGCATGAATGTTACAGAGGTTTCCAACTACTTTGTGATTGAATCTGAGGCCTGTTCCACAGGACTGAATTTGTACCTGGTGCTAAAAAGCAGGTCAAAAGCCCCTGGATGGGGAGAATGTGAGCTCTAGGGAAGAATCTACTACTGTTGCATTGCTACACAGATGTGTTTTCAAACAGGCTCCTAAATATTTATCTCTATTCCCACAGATCAGGTCTCCTGTCAACCCCAGTGAGAAGAGCTTTTTCTTTATTGGCAGTGAATGCAAATGGGTCAGGTACTGAGAACAAGTGTCTGATGAGTGCTTAGGCCTACATAGACCATTCCATCCAGGACCCGGAAGAAGGATCAAAATGAATGTAAGAGCTGGAGGATGGTGAAGAGCACTGTTGTCTGGACACAACAAAGCCACTGCACTTAGGAACTCACAGCAGCTAAGGGTAGCTGCAGAAGACCTGTGCGTGATAGGGCAAGTCAACATTCTGTTAAGATCCAGAGGGAAGGGAGGGGTGACCATCTCCTTCCATGATGAGCTCATGATAGTTAATGGTTGTCAGGGGTGGAGGAGTCATTCTCTATCATGGAATAGCCACTGATAAGTGATGAGAAGAAGGGGGGTACAGTGGGGCTGAGGGGGATAAGGGAAGGTAGTGTGGGGTACATATGATCAAAATGTGATACATATGAATGAAAATGTCAAAAAATATTATTAATTTAAATTTAAAAAGAAATCTTTGTATAGATATTTCTGTATATTCTTGGCATGCTGTAATTTTTCTAAGACAAATGCAGGTTTGAATCAAGTTCTATTAATTCTGCTTGGAAGTCTTGGTGCTTGTTATATCTTGTCACTCATATCCTTTAGTTTATGACATTATCAGAATTGTTCTTCAATACTGTTTGCTCTAGTTTCTAACCTCCTTCGTTTATTTATTTACTTTGTGTGTGTGTGGTGTGGTGTGTAGTGTGTGGTGTGTATGTATGTTTGTTGTGTGCATGTGTGTGATGTGGTATGTGAGTGATGTGTTGTGTGCATGTGGTGTGTGTAATGTGGTGTGTGTGTGTGGTGTGTGTGTGATGTGGAGTGAAGTGTGTGACGTGTATGTGTGTGTTGTGCATGTGTAATGTGGTGTGTGTGTGTCTGGTGTGTGTGGTATATGTATGATGTGGTATGTGTGTGATGTGATAAGTATGTGTGATGTGGTGTGTGATGTGATATGTGTGTGTGATGTGGTGTGTAATGTGATATGTGTGTATGATATGGTATTTGTGTGATGTGGTGTGTGTGATAAGTGTGTGTGATGTGTTGTGTGTAATGTGGTGTGTGTGTGTGTGTGGTGTGTGTGCATGTGCATGTGTCAATGCTGCACCACAGGCTGGGACACAGGGTGTCCCTCTCCATCTTTCTTCCACACTTTCTTACTTGAGCTGGAGTCTTTACTCATCTTGGAGGCTGCCCTTTGAGAGCCTAAAGATTCTAGAGTCTCTGCTCCCCTATGGAACTGGGATTACAGATATGTGTAGCCACACCCAGCTGTTTATGTGAGTCCCAATGATGGAACTCAAGCAGTCTCTCAGGCCTCCTCAGGCCCTCATGCGTGCACAGGAAGTGCTCCTAACTGCTGAGCCATTCTTAGCCCACTTCCTTTCTTCTTTACTCCTACCTGTTCTTCTAAGATTCATACACTAGTCTTCCATGGCATCTAGCTATCCAACTTCCAAATTGTGTTTCCTATGTGCTCTATTCCCTGTCTGTTCCTCATTGTTTTATAGAAATGCATTAATGCTCTTCTAGGTTGAGCCCAGCAGCACATCTGTTCATCTGCTGAATAGACCATTACAAGAAATATCTATTCTTTCAGTTCCACATTTCTAATTAATATCTGTGCATATTTAAAGGTTCTTGTTTAGTATATTCTTTTTCTAAATATAACATTTTTCTGGGTTTTTTGAATATTCTTCTTTCAACTAACATTCATGATATTAGAAATACTTAAATATAAGACACTTTATATGGAGATATATACAGGAATTTTCTATTTCCTTGAGAATGAATTTTTTGGATAATCTTTGTGAGACATATTTTTAATAATTGGTTTGTTGATGTGCTTCAAATAATAATTTGCAGTTCTATTTAACTTTACTGAGAGTTTCTTGGTATGTTGTTGTTGATGGTGGTGGTTGTGGTGTGTGTGTGTTTCTACACCAGTATTCCTTCTTCATGCACTGAACTTTTCATTCATTAGAAGAGGAATCTCCACCAAGTTCCCCCACCTCCCAGAACCTAGGGTTCAGAGGATCTCTACTCTGGACATATGACAGCTTTCAATCCTATTTAATGTGTCAGAGTTAAATACCAATCTTTTTGGTTGTTTGTTTTGTTTTAGTTTTGGTTTCTCGAGGTAGTGTCTCATTCTAGCTAAGGTTGACCTGGAATTCACTAAGTAGTCTCAGGCTGGCTTTGAACTACCTCTGGCCAATGTGAATCTTTACATCTATCTATTCATGTCCCATCAGGACTGCCATTTCTGTGTGTTAATCTCCATTCTGTTCTAAGGAGATTTCTATATACTTCTAGTATTTTAACTAGAATACAATGTTGGAAAATGGGCAGTTCCTTCAAGAACTCACAGCACCATTCTTCAAATCTGGGTCCAAGATAATCATCTCAATCAGTCACTTCCAGCCTCATATCATGGTGATTCTTTTTCCTCTGCTGGTGTACCACTCTCTTTGCTTTACTTCATCTTGACTCTTGCTATCTGAGTAAGTTCTTGGAATACTTCATTTTTGAGTTCCTCAATGACTCCAAGATTCTACTGAATTTCTCAAGGTATCTCCATCTTGGTACGGTCAAGAAATGCTGCTTTGTAGAGAATTCAGATTTGCAAATCATTCCTACTTCTCACAAGATTTTTTAAAATAGAAAGAAAAAACAATGATATACCTTCCAAGCCATAGAAATTTATGCCTGGAATATTAGAGCATATCAGAGTTATGTCAGATTATTGGCCTCAGGTTTGTCTAGCCAACAAGTACTGACATTCATCACACTTTTTTTTTTTGAGGTACAGTTCACATTTAACCAAATTACCCATGGAAAAATATTCAAATCAGTACTCTGTAGTACATTTACATATACACTAGCAACCATCCCAACCCTCATTTTAGGGTATTTTCTTCATCATCAAAAGGGCCTCTTAAACCCATTGCCACTGATTACCTCCTCTACCTAGCCTAGGACAATTATTATTTCTTTTTCTAGGTAGGGTCTTACTTTAGTCCAGGCTGACCTGAAATTTTCTGTGTAATCCCAGTTTGGCCTTGAACTCACTGTCATCCTCCTACCTGTCCGCCCTGAGTGCTGGGATTAAAGACCTACAAGGCTTTTTCCTGGCATGCTTTTACCATGCCCGGCTTTCTGTGGCAATTATTATTCTACTTTCTGTTCCTATGGATTTGTTTTTTCTGAGCTACCTATATAGGAATCACACTACACATAGGATTTTTTTGGTATGCTTTAAGTAGCATATTGCTTTCAATGGTTTGCCATATGTTGGCCAAAATTACTTGTTTTTATTTATTTATTTACAAGCAGAGAGAGAAACTGAGAGAGAAAATGAGTGCACCAGTGCCTCTAATCACTGCAAACTCCAAATGCATGTGCCACTTTGTGCATCTGGCTTTACGTGGATACTGAGGAACTGAACCTGGGTCATTAGGCTTTGCAAGCAAGCACCTTTGAGCCATCTCTCTGGTCCATTTTTTGTTACATTAAAAAAATTATCGATAGATTCTATATTTACAGACAAATCATTATGATTCCCTCACCACCCTCCCTCATATCTCTTCCCCCTCTCAATTAGTCTCTGTTTTGTTTCGGTGTCATCATCTTTTCCTCCCATTATATGTAGGAAGTATCAGGCACCGTGAAGTCATGGATATCAAGGCCATTTTTTTTTGTTTATCTTTGAATTTTATGAGTCAAATCTTACTATGTAGTCCAGGCTGGCCTGGACCTCTATATGGCCTCAAACTTACTATCTTCCTACTTCAGCCTTTCAAATTCTGGAATTACAGGTGTGTGTACCTTTGAACTTCTAATAATTTGCCTTTCTTTAGCCTCTACCCTTACCTTGCCCAGTCTCTATAGCTGTTTTCATCTGAGAGGTTTGAGGTTACCTTATCTTTATAGTTATATTCAGCTAAACAAGATTATATCAACCTTATTGAATCCAGCAATACTCTTACCAAACTCCACATGACAATATCCTGCCCTATAAATTTTAAGAGATCCAAAGTTCATTAATGGTTAGTTAGACACTTCCTTATTAGCACAAAAGAAGCCATAACAATTTTGTTGGTTTTATTAGGGTCAAAGGCTACTTAATAATCTATAAATCACAGTGCATATTATCAAACATAGATTTGTGAGTTTATAAAAGCATTTCAGAAATATAAAATTCAATTATTGCTCTACATTTTCTTGGACTTGCACATTTTTTTACAGACAGTTATTCCTTAGTTGAATAACCTCTATACACAGTGCTATATGGTGCACTCTATTGTAAAGAAGTTTAGGTCTCTAGGTTTTATGAGCTCATGATAAATCTTCTCTGAAAATCAATGAAGTCACTATCCTCAAACCTCCCGAGAAGTCAATATGAGGAAGACTTAAATCAAGCCATGTATTTTTAAGAAAGCAAGCCTAGGATCTGTCATCAGGGAAATGACTTTTATTTCTTCAATACTCAAATTCGCCCCGTTAACCAGTAGCTGAGTCTACACCAAGGCATGACACAGTGTGCTGCTATGCTTACTTGATGGTCTTTCTGAAGTGCAGGGACTTTTGAGGTAATTTAACCAGGAATAAGAACAACTGCAGATACTATCTAAGGTTAGTTGCCAGTGACTTTTCTTGGTAGCCCTGTAGAAATGAATCAAGCGCATTACCTAAGATGACCTGACTAACCTAACAAAGACCTTTGAAAGAGCCAACCATACTTTCCTACTGTGACTAGAGGCATCATGATGGTCGCCAACTATTGCTAAAGGTATAGGAATCTCTTTGTAAGTTCACAGATATTATCAACTGAGTGACCACTGGCTTACACCTTTCCCACCCTGGCATAATCTTTGCTACTTACAAAACTCAAGTGAAATAATTTGCCCAACTTTCAAATTCTGTCAGCTTCAAAACACCCTGCTGTAAAAAAAAAATAAGCATCAAATAAATCTAGGATTCTAGATTTCAAAGAACCACATTATTTAAGGAGCTCTCACCCTTTATATAAACTCCAATGTCACTGATATGACTCAGCTAATTTTTAATTGAAATTTGTTTTGTAACAGGAAACCCCTTATAAGTTTACAAGATTTTTGAAAACAGTGGCAATTTAGAAGCCCTTTTCTTCAGAAGTAGCAGTTGGAGAAATAAAATACTAGATCCATTTTTTTAAATAGAGTTTGTAGTTAATCTGTTTTGCACATGTGATCATTAAAGCCTCTCATTAATTTCTAATTAAAATCCAACTTTAAGTTTTGTACTCATTTATCCAACTCCAAACCAGCCATTTTAAAACCAGCAACATTGCATTATCCTAATAAAGCTCTCCAGGAACCAAACAAATCTACAGTGCTAGTTGAGCACCCCCCTTTTAAAGTATTTATTTTATGCCTATACTATACAGTATGTCTCAAACACTGCACATATAAGTCCCTAATAGGATAGCCAAAAACAAGTTTATCTTATTAGGAACAATATACACCATCACTTACAGTCTTCAAACATTATTGCACTTTGACCTAATTTCACAAAGCATTCAAGAAATAAACTGAGGACTGGTTTTAACAGACAACACCTTTAAGCCAATGTGACTGTCATCAATGGTTTATTAGGTATGGATTTTACAAATATCACTTCTATTGGAGGTAAGGTGGTGTGGCTTCTTTAAGCTGCAGGGCAGGGCAAGAACCAATAAGGGTGCAGTGGACCTTGGGACCCTTTCCAAGGTTACCACCCTTTTGACCTCCAGAAACCAGCCCGCATATCTCTCTGTGCTTGTAGACTGGCTCGGTGATCCACTGGGTGTCAGGATTTCCTCTGATAGCTTCAGGAAATGGAATAATGAGTGTAACCTCAAAGAATTTATATGTGGAATTTTCAAAAACCTAGTAAGAATTCAGGACTCTCAGAGCCTCACAGTGGTGTCCAGCTCTTTCCTCAGAGACAGGCTGACGACTTTGGGAAAACTTCAGCTGTTCATCACTATGGTGTACAGGTTGCATTCTTGGGAACTGGGCATCTGTGGGAGGGAATTAGTACTTACCATGAAGAACCAAATAAGAAGCCTATGGCTTGGAAGGTTATAGGTACTCTAGAAGGATGCTCCTATTGTTCCTTGGCTAACATGAGAGGGTATGCCCATCAAAAAGTCTTCTAAATGTGTGTGCCTATTCCTTTTGATTCATGCTGCTTTCACTCTTGGGTTAGAGAATCTGCTTTTTACCTATGGCAGCAAATACTAGGGATACCCAAGATCCATCAGTACAATAAGAAACAAAATCCAACAGCACAAGATAACTCATCTCTATCACACCATCCAAGGCCCAAGAGAAGAAGTGGCAGATTAAATATGAGTGCTAACCTGACAACCTCCTCAAGGGAGATGGGAGTAGACACTGAGGAGACTCAAAACTCAGGAGAGCAAAAACTCAGAGGCTGTGGAGAGCTGAACACCAAACAAGATTAATAATATGTTCTCCAAGGTTTGGGGAACATAGTAGAAGAGGGGACAGAAAGACTGTAGTTGCTATAAGGTGAGAACTATTCCGAGGCATTGTGTTCCCTGCTCCAAACACAGAGACTAACTGGTGTATTCATGAACCAACAATGAATTCTCTCTCTCTCTCTCTCTCTCTCTCTCTCTCTCTCTCTCTCTCTCTCTCTCTCTTTCTCTTTCTCTCTCTCTTTCTGTATTTCTCTGCTTGAAAATATTGAATAAATAAAATATTTTTAAAAAAGAGTTGTCTTTCTGAGTCTATAGGGCCTAACATTTATATGATCTGTTTCCCATTCACTCCTACTAGCAAGTTAATTCTTGTTGCATCTTATTTCATATCTAATTCATCTAACATCAACCAGGATACACTGTTAAAGCTGGTTTTCAACCACTTCTTGAGAGCTCTAAATTTATTAAATATGTCATCTTATTTTCGCTTCTTTATCAACAATACTTTTACCAAATATTTTGCCACTGCACACCACTAATTATGCTCCAGCACCCAAAAATAGTTTATTTGCCTCTCAACAAAATGCTTCAGCAGTGTTACATATTTTGAAATTTCTCCTTGAATAACAATTTTTGCATTCTCCATAATAGGGAAGACTACACTTGGTAAAAGCAAAAATCTTATGGCTTATCACACAAAAGTACATTGCTTTCCAACATGGGCTTGGGCTGGTTACTCCAACATGAGTCTGCTCATAAAGTCTTTTAGGGATACTATGAGAAAAATTTAATTTGTATAAGTAATTTAAAAATTCTCACAATGTGGAAAAAGTGATATGGAAAGTCATGCACAGGCTCCTGGGCTTTTCAAAGAGAAGTAACAAATCACTAAGCTAGAAAAATTCACAAATCAGGCTTACTACCAAGGAGGACAGGTAAAGGCAACATCCTGTGCAGGTAGAAGAAAGAGAAAAATATTTGACCATCACCAAAACAATCTCCGTTTGCATTTGTAAAGGGAGGAGAATGAAATAAGTGTTTCCATCTTTTGAGTATCACTGTAGTTTTGATTGCTCAATATCTATAAGTGATTTGAATATAAACGTGAAATTGTAAACTCAATACTGAATTACTCAAAACGGCAAATATACCCAATTCAATTATTGGATCAAATCAGAATCAGAACAATAAACAAAAATTTCAGTCCCTAACTTTTTAAATATTAATATGTTCTTACAGTCCTTTCTACAACACAATGATAGTCAATGATATAGAAGAAAATACATCATATAAATTTCTCAAGAAAGATGAGGTACGATTGTTTCTATATAATTCTTTCAAATACCTATCACTTAGGAAGCATTCAGATAATATATTACTATTTACATAGCATTCAATCAGTATCTTAATTACAAATATATAGCCATATTCTTTAGTGTTTCATAAATAAAACACGGTACAGGATAGTAATTACTTGTATGTATCTATTAGCTAGTTCTGTGACAATTATAATTCACACACAAAGCAAAATATTCAATTGACTAATCTCAAAATTTTGAGCAGTCCTCATTGTGTCATTTGAATAGATGTTAGTGGCAATAAATTCTTTACTTGTTGGAACTACAGAAGCAAAAGGCAATTGGGTGTGTCAAAGTTACCTTCAGTAACAAATAAAAAAATCTTTCATACAATGTCATAGAACCACATCTTATAAATCTTGTTTGAATATATCATGAAATTTTATAAAAGTGTGACAAAAGATCATAATCCTCCTGCATTAAATGAAATGCTTTTGTTAAAAGTTGTTTTAGGAAAAAGAAATCTTTTAAGGTAAAATGTTTCATTTTATTCCAAACAACAAGTCAAAGCTTGGTTATTGTATACCTAGCCAGCTGTTAGAAAACTTTCTTTGAAGGTTCCTTAATATGAATGACTCAAGTTTATGAATTGCTACTGAATCAACTTCCTTCATCTATGGCAATTCTAGTGAATTACTGGAGAGTGAAATAAATGTAGACTTTTAAGTAGCAGCATCAAGGCCTTGGGGTTGTTTCTCTGGGGATGCAAAGCACATGCCCACAAAACATTGAAGTCTAGATGGTCTGAAAATTAAAACAAGAATATAAATAAGAATGATGTGTTTATTATAAACATAAAAAAATGGGCTGGAGAGATGGCTCAGAGGTAAGATATTTGCCTGCAAAGCAGAAGGACTTGAGTTTGATTGCCTAGTACCCACGTAAAGCCAGATGCACAGGGTGGTGCATGTGTCTGGAATTCCTTTGCAGTGGCTGAAGGCCCTGGTGTACCCATTCTCTCTCTCTCTCTCTCTCTCTCTCTCTCTCTCTCTCTCTCTCTCTCTCTCTCTCTCTCTCTCTCTCCTTCTGTCTCAAATAAATAAATTCTTTTAAAAAGTAATAAAACCAAATTATAAAAAATATCTAGAATCAGACCAACATTATTCAGATTCAGATCATACAGTATACCTAAGAAAACAAAGTGAGGAATCAGCCATTTAATTTAAACTATACTCTGAAGAATTAAATTCAAATAACTTTTACTTTAAATACAAATTTATTACTGTATCTCTTGAAAAAAATAATTTAAAATATTCTTGATTGCTTAGAATGGAATCATTTATAACATTAAATGGCAAGGTGACGCAATAGTCAAGGAACCAATTTTGAAAAGATTGCATCAGTGTGGGAAACTCAATACTTGTATTTATCTCAATGCATATTCTAAATATCCTGACAAGACAGGGATAAAATAACAAATATAAAATGTTCCAGAAAACAAAATGAAAGATGGAATTGGGCAGGGCTTTCAGATATATTTGGAATGATGGAAAGTAGATAGACTTGCATTTAGAAAAGCAGTGGCATAAAACATCACCACTTAAAATCATGCACGATGAATGGTGTAACTAATGATCAGGAAGCACTCCACAGATAACACTTAAAAAAAAAACTAGCTAGAAAATTGGCACAGTCTGCCAGATTCCCCAGAAAATTACCCAGGGAAAGTTGGATATCAGCTATGAAAAGTGATGGAAGATGGCTGAGAATCTCCAATTTCAATAGCAGAGTAAACTAAGAATCTTAAGAAAGCAGAACAGGACCTCAGGGAGATTGCTGGAGTTTGAGGGAGCTCCCACCTTGCAGGAAGAGAGTGCACAGGAGCCAGTGTTTCATTCAGAGCCTCGGTAAAAGCTGTACTATACTTTCAATACTAGATAATTTTAAAGAGTAGCAAAAGAGCAATGATGCAAATGACAGTTGTGCATGGCGTTGGCAGAGGGTGTAGAGGTGTCAGGAAAACCTTCTCTTCTTGTCATTCAACAAGAGACCTGAAGCAACAGAGGGGGGAGATGTACACAAACCTAAACTAACAATAATCTGACTCCATAGAATCCTATCTTCTATTCAACAAGTTCCAGAGGTAGCTAGGGCCTCAAAGGGGGGGTGGAAGCCTGCCTATTGTACAAAGGATGCTGACCTTTGGCTCCCCAACCAGTAAGTAGTTACCTCCCACAATGAGCTGTTGATCAGAGTGACCCACAGTGTCCCTAAAATAAGACAAACTTTTGTCACAGCCTTTGAATACCCACCTCGGGCAAAAGATAAGACCCTATTGCTGAAGATTCCATGGTCTGATATCACACAACACTGAGAGACCCTGCTGAATCCAGAAATGAAATCATCTCCCAGAAGGGCAGCCTAGGTAATGCCGGAAGGTGTTGCAGGGGCTGCCAGGGGAACCAGACCAACGATATCCTGACTGAGCAGGCAGCATCTTCAAGTTATACCAACCGATGGCCTGAGAGTGCAGAACACACTGCTATATGGCACAGATAAGCAGGTCAAGAAGTGCCCATCTGTGCAATAGTGGCGCCCAACCTAGGTGGGTAATCAATAGCTGGCTAATTGGCTATGAGATCTGCTCAGAGGCAGGGAACCCCTAACTGGTATGGGGACCCAAGGCAACCTTGAATGGGGACCAAGAACCCCATCTCCGTGGTGAAGTCCTCACTAACCATAGGTCCTCAGAAAGACTATACCAGCCAAATGCTCACCAACCTAGCAATATTTGTCTCTATTTACCAATGATAGTCTCACTCTCCACTGGAGATTCTGTTTGTAGTTTTAGAAAGCAATGAGAACCAAGGACAACCGAACTCCACCAAAGGGACCTGACATGTTGGAGACACCCAAGCAGGAGACGATCCATGTAGAGCCCTAACACAACCTCTAAGGAAGTGGGATGATGAGCAAAAGCTCTATTCCCACAGCAAGGCAGATAACCTAAGGAAGGTCAATTGAGAGAGGCACCAAGTGTGCCCAAAATTATCCAAAACACAAATTGAGAGACTCTTATAAACCTAATAACTATGCAAAATTTAAATTCACCCACTATGACTCAAGGAAATTTGCGGAAGAGGGGGCGGAAAGAATGTAAGAGTCATGGGCGGGGGGGAGAATAACTAATGCATAAAAGGGAATGCCATCATGGATTCAATGGCTTTATCTGATAACCTATGATACTGAGCATATTGTGTTAATATATATAATTTTAAGCCAATAAAAACGTTTATATCCAACTAACCGGGGACAGGGAAGAGGGAAATAGGGGAAGTGGAGACATCAACACATTAAGTGTATCTAATTATGGATAATAAAATAAAAAATAAAAAACACCCTTGCTGAGTCAGTGAGTTCATGGATCAGCCACCCTAGGCCCTCCTTGAATAGTACACACAGGAAAACAGAGCTGAAACCTGCCCAGTAGAAATCCTCTAGACTATGGGAAAGAAGCTGCCTCAGAACTACTCAGTACACAGCAAGGTGGAAATCTGTTCAGGGCCTGAGTCTACAGGGAAACACAGACACAGGTTCCAAGATCACAATGTGACCAGCAAGGGACTGTCCACTGAAGGGATATCAGCATCTGCTATTTGACCTCACAAAAGACCACTCAAGGGTGTGACCGGCAGCTGGGAACACTGGAATAAATACCACTAAGAGAAATCAAGGGAGGTACTAGAGAGTAAGTGAGAAATCTTAGAATCCATCCATCCAGCTGTCTGTGATTCACATTTATTCCTCATTTATGCAATATTCAATGACTCCATGTCAGTTTAGCAGGCAACTCCTTTCTACCAGCTCTGTTCTTGCTATCTCCTCTTCTTTTCTTTTTCCTTTCTCTTTCTCTCTCTTTCTTTTTTCTATATTTTCATTTTCATTTTCCTTATGATAGGCTTTTTCAAAGAACATAAATAAGCTTGCCTGAGAGCAAGGTCCCCATCTTGGCCTCCTGAGAGATAGAATTGTTTGGGGTCATCTAATTGCATTCCTTTACTTTTTTTTTTTTTTTCAGTTTACCTTTAGCCTGGGTTGCTTCATTTTCTCTTCCCCCTTACCTATGGTTCCCCATTCTATTTACTTTTCTCTCCTCATTTTTCTATACCACCCAATACTAATCACTAGACTTATTCTCTTATTTTTCCTTTCCACTTATACCTATCCTAAGGTCTTACTGCAAATAGTAACAACAGTTCCTTTACTTTGTAAAAAAAAATTGAAGATAAAGAGATTGCTGCTTTTTATGTTACTATTAATGATCTCTGTATTAAGTTTTCCCTTTGATAATGATTGTTTATGAAAGCAATCTTCTACTCTCAGGGTAGCACTGGAAATTGAACCTATGCCCTGAACACCTGGGCTGAGAATCCAAGTGAGCCAGATTCCAGTCTAGCAAAGCAAAATGACATATCAACCCTACTAAAGGTGACTTCCCTTGAACACTGTAGAACCTAATACTATAAAAATGAGGGTGATTTTTAAAAATCTAAATGGTTCCTTAACCATTTAAATTATACATGAGTTCCATCACAGAAACAAAAAAGTTAAAAATCAAGGCAATATGATTCCTCCATAAAATTACTAATCCTATAATAATGGTGTCTAATGAGAGTGAATTAGATTAAATGTATGTGCAAAGAAATCAAAGATGATACAAAAAAACCTCTGAATGGATTCCTAGGGAACATAAACAAACAGCTGAATGAAATATGAAAGTCAACACAGGATATGAGAGTGGAAATAAATAAAGAGAAAAACTGAAAAACACAATCTGAGATATTGAAAATTAAAAGTTCATTAAAAATTAAAAGCTGCATGGAAAGCCTCACCAGTAAAATGGATCAAAGAGAAGAGGGAATATTAAGGCTTAGAGAGAAGCTAGAAGAGTTTGTTTATATAATGACAATAATAAAATAAGAAAGTACAAACAGGACATATAAAGTATATAAAACACTATGAAGAAGACAAATCTATGAATCATGGGTATAGAAGAAAAAAATTATGCTGAAGTCATAGAAAACATTTTCAGTAAGAGAATAGAAGAAAATTTGCTAAATCTAGAAAAATAAAGACATTAAAAGTTGGAAAGACATCCTTGCTCATGGAACAGAAGACTTAATAAATGCCTACCCTAACAAAAGCATTCTACAGAGTCAATGTGATGCCCATCAGAATTCTAATGCCATTTTCTCACAGAAATAATAAAAAGATCTTAGAACACAAATACAAAATACAAAAGATCCAGATAACAAAGCAATCCTGAACAAAAAGAATAATGCTGGGGGTAATTCCATGCCTGGTTTCAAGTTATACTACAGAGTCATAGTAACAAAAACAGTCTGATACAACAACACAAAAACCGACATGAGGATCAATGGAACAGGCTACATCACCCAGATATAAGCCCATACAGCTACAACCTCCTGGGTTTTGACAAAGATACCCAAAATACACTTTGGAGAGAAGATAGCCTATTAAACAAATGGCAATGAGAAATTTTGAGATTCATGCAGAAAAATGAAGCTACATCCTTACTTCTCACCCTTATCTCTCATCCTATATCAACTCCAAATATATCAAAGACCTTAATTTCAGACTGTAAACTGGAAGTGTTAAGAGAAAAAATCCAAAACCCTTCAAGATATATGTATAAGTAAGGATTCTAGTCACTTGAGAAAAATGCCAACAACTGATAATGGGATCTCGTCAAGTTAAAATGCTTGTTCACAAGCAAAGGAAAAGTCTAGTGGAGATTGCCTACAAAATGAAAGAAAATATTTTCTAGCTATACATCTAACAGACTTAGTATTGAAAATACACAAAGGACTCAAAAATTAAACATGAGATCAATTAACTCAATAAATGGGCTAATGAAATGAACAGGCAGCCCTCAAAAGATGAAGTACAGATTGTCAATTAACATATTAAAAAGTTCTACTTCACTAGACTTCAGACATGCCACTATTGTACTAGTGGACACATCCTGCCTGGTATGTTGGTTGTGTAATGCACAGCTGGGTAAGACTGCCAGTACAGCACCTTCTGTCACTATGACAGCCATCAAGGAGGAAGCTTCTAGCTTGATTCCAGCTCAATTTTTCAGTGTTCTGTGACCAGAGCATGCCATCTGCAACAGTTTCATCATCTAGCGCTTGTGGACAACCAAGAGCAGTAGAAACCGACTGTATGATTTGGGGGATCGCAAGGGCATCCCTGACCAACAACTATAGAGACTTATAGCACCTTCTGTCACTATGAAAGGTAGCCAGAAAGAAAAAAAGCTTACATCATGGTCTGGCTTGTTTTCTGTGTCCTATAAACAAAGTGTGTGATATCTTGAGCAGTAGGGTCTTACCTTTTAGCTCTGGTGGGCAACCAAAAGCAGTGACAATGGCCTGTATTGTTTGGGAAAACTTCAATGTTCTTCTTGACCAACAACTCATAGGTAGGTATACATTTCGTTATTTTAAAATAAGAATTCTTCCTCATTTCTCAATACTTTAGAAGAATCTTGGTTTCTGTTTAATTCCAGTAATTGCCAGGATCAAGTCTCTAAAAAGGTGATTAATTAACTAGTCTTATATTCCTTCTTAACCCTTTTGTGAAGCCTATGTTCACTTAGAATAGCTGATTATATCATGCGAACTGTGGTGGTTTGATTTAGGTGACACCATATACTCATGTGTTCTGGATACTAGTTGTCCAGCTGATGGCAATTTGGTAATTAGCACCTTAGTGGAAGAGAGGTGTTGTTGGGGGCAGACTTATGGGCATGATAGCCAGGTGCCCTTGCCAGTATTTGCACACTCTCCTGCTTCTGATGTCCACCTGATGTTGTTGCTCATGCCACATTTCCCCTGCCATCCTGTAGCTTCCCCTAGAGTTTGTACGCCAAAGTAAATCCTTTCCTCCCATAAGCTGCTTTTGGTCAGATGGTCTGTACCAGCAATGAGAAGGTAACTGCAACAGAAGCAAATTTAGTTAATCATCATTCAAACGATTCAGCAAACTCTTCTTCATCGTCGCCATCTGGCATATGCTTGTCGTTGGTCACAATGTCAACTGAATAGTCATGTGCAGTTACTTCATCACAAATAGAGTAATAGTTCACAAAGCACATTTATCATGAGCTAGCAGTAATATTGTTCCATATAAAAACAGAACATCAAGTAAAGTTTCCAGTGTTCTTTATATATGCTATTAATCTCAAAGATGCTCATTTTTTATTTGATACTCTACTCAAATTTTACATCCTTGCTAGTCCCATTTTACCAGTTGATTAGTACTATGGGAAGCATAAAACCTAAAATGTGTGTATTCTAGTACTTCCAAATGTGTCATCTAGAAAGCAGCACCCACCTTGTCTTTGTCCCTGTGATGTCCTGCTAGCAAAGCAGGACCTGCACAGACAGGGCATGAACAGAACATCTTTCTGATGGATCATGACAGGAGCATGTTCACTGAGCTTTTGAAAGTTCATTAATTTATACAAAGCAGAATTTCATATCTGATATTGGTATCTTCAAATATATATTTTTAAATGGCAAAGAAATAAACATTTGGCTTCATAATCACCTTGGACCTTCAAGTAGTGATATCTTGTAAAAATTGTTTCCTGAACACATGACTTTGGATGATAAAATCAGGAAATCAGAAGAGAAAGTCTTGATGAAGCAGCCCCAAATTGTGTGACAATGGAGATGAGAAACACAAACCTGTAACAGAATCAGGGTTCTGGAAACTTGAAGAACCCTTAGAAGATCCAGTTGGATGTACAGGACACAGTTCAATGACTCTCATTCTACTTCTGTCAAAAGACCAGCATGTAAGGAAAGAAGGCTTCAGTATGACCTTAATCTATGAGCAGTCCTGCTCCCTTGGTCAGCTATTTCAGAGCCTGCTGTCTCTGCAGCAGTGCTGACCTGGTAGGTATGATTATGAATGATCAATGTGCCTATTTGCAATAAAACTCTTTGCACAGATCTGGACCCTCAGCCCTTATTCACTCATGCAGATAATAACGGCAGTTCAAGGCACTTGCCCATTACTCCAAGCTTCATTAAACAAAGGGAATGTCACCAAAAGTCTCTTTAATGGTCTTTATGCAGCTGACAAGGAAAAAATTGGAAATCCAAAGGAAGTGGAATTTACAGTGTTAATAAAATAAGGATTTGTAAATCCCTGTGCTCTGTTTTATACAACATTTTTGAGCACTTTGTGTTAAATTCTACCACCTCAGAGGGTATCGGAGACAAAAATGTTAACAAAGAAAAATGTGTGCCTGAGGTCAGATTTTTCTACAGAAGAAAGATTTCAATGGAGTCTTTTTGTTATAGCCACAAGTAGTATCAGGCTGATGCTTTACAGAGTTGGAGAATGGGCAAGGTTGGTGGGGGAGGCTCCAGGGGAGTTCAGGGAAGACATAAAAAAGGAACCCTCAGAGGTGTATTAAGGCATGAAGTCTGCTCTCCAGTTTTTGATAGGTGTGAAGATTCTGTTACCCATTTACTAAGGCTAACATGTTAACAAATATCCAGTGCTAGGAGGAGCTGTTAGGTATAAGGGTTCTGATGAGGAATGCCATCTTAAGACATTGACGCCCTATTCTCTACCTCCAGATTCATAATGAAAACTCCACTAAGCACTCTTGGTAGAACCCATACATTACCTCAGTATATATAAATACATTCCCCAGCTGATTATTACACCCATTCACTTTCATCTATATTCCTCCCATTTAAAACTAAATTTTAAGGAGGCCCTAATTTTGGTTGTAATAATTCTTCTACAAATAAAAACTCATAAGAAAATGTAGCTTTCACATGACAAAATAGTCCCATTAGCCAAATCAAAGTTGGTTTGTTAAATATCAATTAATTTTTCGTTTCTGGACACTAATTGGCCTTTGCACTTCAACCCTTAGGCAATGTTAGTACAATACAGAATGTGTCTATGTTCTATTTGTCCATTGCTTTAGTTCTTCATTTCTAATTCTCTATCAGTTCTTCAACAAATAAGCAGGCTCCCAAATTTATGAAGATCAGAATTAAACACCTTTCCACACCAAAAGTGTTTGCCTCAGTCATTTGGAAATATTTTTTCCTGTTTTGACCCTCAAACAGATTACAAATAAGGCCAGAGGTGTACATAGATACCATACAAAACCTGATAGACAAACTATTTTATGCTTGTTCATTACTAAATGTTTAGAAAAAAAGGCTACCAATGCTTTCTACCCACTCAGAAACAAACTAACGGGGAAACATCATACTGCTGGGAGTGGGACACAGCCCTCTGTGAAAGCTTCTGTCCCTTCTGAGCCCTTCCTCAACCCTAAAGATGTATGCACCACCTGTTCATTCAGAGACCAGTTTTCATCGAGGCTCCTAAATTGCCCTGCTAGAATTTTATATGGGAAGATAAATGTGAAAGAGTTCATTTAAGGTGTGGTGGAATAGGGATGAGATATCAATGTTAAGGAAATACTATATAGACAAAGATTATTCCCAAGAGATCCCCTTGGAAAATGTGCAATTCAAGGAATAACAAATTATCTGGCTGAGTGATCTGAAGGAAAACTGAAGGAAGATCATATTATAGTTAAACATTTGAAGAACATTTGCAGATAGAGAACACAGAACTAGTCGATCTTTCTAAAGGTCAAAAATCACATTAGTGAATGGAAGTTGTGAGGTAGTATATTTTGTCCCAATATAAAAAGTGTAATCAATGCTAAAAATTCCAGAACAATGCACTGCTCAGGCTATATATGCTCCCTATGATTATCTATGAGAGATATTTTAAGAGATGACATTAATGAAATGGATGAAAGATTATTCTTAATATGAAAAATACATTTCTAACTTTAAGAATTTTAAATGTGTATGATGAGTTAAGAATAAGAAATTTTATGAAACAAATAAACATGAAACTCAACTAGCATTTATTCTCCTGCCTACTGAAATCTTCAAGGCAGGCTTGAGTCCTGCTTGACATTTTCATTGGCCATTTGTTTCTCTTATAATCAGGAAATTGACATGAAGTTTAATTAATTTTGTCTAAAGAAACTTTTAAAAAGTAACAAGATATAATGCTTTGTTGTTTTATAAGGTACTTCCATTTGATATGAACATGCTCAAATTTAAAATTGTGGCTGTTCATGCCTCTCCAGAACAGGCTGGGCTTCTCAATTCAGTAGAACAAGGAATTCACTGTTCCCACTTTAAAGCTCCAAGATACAAGATTCATTAATATAGGCTCCTCTTCCTTCTTTGACATTTCCAAGGCATGAGAAGCATCTGCCAGATACCCTGTATTCAAAAGAAAGCCTGACAAAGCTATTCAAAGCTCCCTCCCCAACACTTAGGTTTTGTGCTATTGTCCAGCTATATAATAGTTCAGTGGATTCTGTTTCTGTCTTCTCGGGTACACCTCCCACCAGCTGGAATCAATGTCTTTAGCATCGCAGTCTCCTTTTTGGTTAATCTAGACAGTTCAGGCTTTGTTCTGTTTTATTTGGGGCCTGGGATTATATTCTTGGCCTCCCATTATTAAATGTTTTAGTTTATTTCTATCACGATATAAATTTTTATACATGAATAATTTTAAATGTGGTATAGATAAGCCACTTATGGTTTTTTGGGGGGTTGTTTGTTTGTTTATTTGTATTTTCATGTTTGACAGCACTTGTCACAATGCCTTGCACGCATTGGGTGTTCAATCAAAGTTTGTGATCTTTTTTTCTACCCATAAGTTTCCCAGAAAAATAAAATAATACAAAATGATGGCATTTAAAAGTGTCATGCACTAAAATACTATGATACTTTTCATTCACTTCAACAATGATTGAACCACTTAATTACTGAAATCTATTAAGGTATTTGAAATACATTCTCATTTACCCCTTAAAATCAAACACCTTCAATTTCTGGGGGGTGTAGAAAGCATGACTTAAAGCCTAAAACATTTTTAGCAGTTTCATGACTTACTTGCATGCATACTATTCAGCCTGCTTACTGAGCAGTGTAGGAGGCATAGGAGGGATCTAGAAGCCCCATGGCTTTACTACTTGAAATAGTTTAGTTTACATTGCTACTGTGAGAAGCCTACATTTCTGTTGTGGTAGATACATGCAGTGAGTAGTAGATGACAGGATCCATCAAGGGATATGTAACTTCTCATTTTTTTAACCTAAAGAAGGAATTTCTACTGTAGTCCCTGAAAAGCAAAGCTTGGAAGGACACCTGCAATCTCTCAACTCCTTCCTCTCATGGGAAGACAGACTAATTGACATAACTGATAAATGTGGGCAAAGTGAGTTCACTCAACCCAGCATTGTCTAAGGCTCTGTCTCAAAGAAACAGATTGATTGTGAGATGCAAACTTTGGGCCGCTTCTCTTCTGTAAGAGCTGAGCAGGCCTTGGCACTGTTCCTGAAGTGAATACCTACAGTTCTGGGAAGACTCATTAATGACTCACAATGAATGTTAATTTTATTGCTAGGGACAGTATTATTCCCCCAGCGTACTGTGTCTGAAACATAAATATGTACCTTCTATTATCATCATCTCAATGTTTTTGTTGGTTTTCAAACATTTTCACTTATATTCCCTTTTCAATTCTCTTCAATAGCTCTACAAGTTGGATGGCAGATAATTTTACCTATCTTCAACAGTTGAAGGCTGTATGACCTCCTCAAGTCACTCCAACAATACTGGAAAAGTTGGTGTTGGAACTCTAATAGTCTGCTACAATTTCTATATAACATTTATAAATTTATTATCTATCACCTAAATATACCTAATTATACACATACTTACAAAGGCGGGACTAATTTCATTTGACTAAAACTTTGCTTGGTTGCTGAGAACACATTAGTATATGTAATTAAAAGTATTTATTGCAGGCTGAACAGATAGCTCAGCAAAACCTGACAGTATCCACACAAAGCAATGCATATGTCTGGAGGAGTTAATTTACAATGTCAAGAGTCTCTCTCTGTCTCTCTCTCTCTCTCTTTCTCTCTCTCTTTCTCTTTCCCTCTCTCTCCTTCCCTCCCCTTGCAAAAAAATAAATAAAATACATTTTTAAAATTCATTGGGTCTAACACTTTAAAAGTGTTAAATGGATGGATGGATAGATAAATATGCTATCGGCACTGAGATAGAAGAGAAAGATGTGACTCAAGGAAAACAGAGACAGCAATACTCAAATAGGTAGAACACGTGTCCATGTAACTGATAATACTGACAGATGCATAACACTGGGTGACAAGCAACAGAACCAATCATAGTATCATGTTCTGAGATTATTCTACAAATGTATTATATATTCATTATAATATCTTTTCGGTTGTAAAGAATTGGAAGCAATGAAGCATGAATGGCTAATTGTAAGAATTTTTTCAAAGTCACCTTAGAATCCATGGAAATCAACAAAGAATTTAGGATTAAAAAACCCTAAGACCTTAAATGCAAACCCATCCTATACATTTTTATTAGAACAGTGACATCCAGATGCAATGGAGGTCAGAGGGGAGATGCATAATGCCCTGTGCATGTATACTTGGCAGTAAAAGAAAGCTTTGAATCAAGGCATTAACCAGACTTTTCTAACCTTGACACGAGTTACTAATGAAATAACCCTTAGGATAAACAGCTCAGTTGGCCTGATTTTGACCTAAGACAGCAGGAGCTTTTAGCTGTGGGGTGCTAGGCGTTCTGTTATGCAAATGGCTCCCTGAACAAGAACAGAACACATTATACAAGTTGTTGAAACAGTACAGTCAGTAACAGACAAAAGAGACCATGGTATCTAAACAGTGAGATCTCTTTCAGGAGAAGTAGTAGGTGTTGAGAAGATTTAGCAGAGTGAACAGCAGCTATTCTAGGAAAGATAATGCATGAATCCAAAATACTTTGGCACTTTAATCAAATACTGCTTAGGGAAAAAGCACAGCCTGCACCCCAACACCTGCTGGACCTAATGGACTTTGAAATGTTTTTTCAGAATTAATCAAGTCATTTAAAATCAGAGCTGTGGTCTCCATTCTCTACTCCTATGCATAAATGTGCTGATCCCGATACTAATCCATGTCGGGTGACTTGAGCAATATATCACCATAATTGCCATTTTAGGGCTGCAAATTGGAGCTAAA
This sequence comes from Zapus hudsonius, assembly GCA_004024765.1. Lineage (NCBI taxonomy): Eukaryota > Metazoa > Chordata > Mammalia > Rodentia > Dipodidae > Zapus > Zapus hudsonius. The sequence continues at coordinate 2,424 of PVHP010010723.1, read as the reverse complement.
ATAACCAGATGCAAAAGAGATGGCCATATCATACTCTCAAGATGGATCTTCAAAGTTCAAGGAGAGTTCAAGCATGGTAGAGGCAATGGAAAGGGGTCATGTTCAAGAGGAATTAGCTTCACAAATATATTGTTTCTGAGGTGGTAACTGTCCCATCTTACAGCTATTCATACCTCATTTACTCGTTGCATTTTTCTCAAGCATTTAATAAAACGAATTTGATTTTGACAAAATATTCTATTTCAAAATTGCCATTAATTTGCAGGATTTTTAAAATTCTTCTCTATCTGTTTATCTGTTTTAAAGAGGTTTGTGGAAATTTAATATTACCCTAGGTAATCCTCTGATAAGAATCAATGTTAGTGTCAGATAGTTCCTTCCTACTTCAATAAATTAAATCATTGGCACAAAAATATTAAGTCACCTGCATCTCAAATATTTGAAATGCTAGAGACTAGGAGAAGGTTCTGTCCCATGTTGGTAAAACCTAGGCAGTGCTTATCTGTCAGTTTCTCATTTAGAGTCCCATAGAAGGGTGAAAATAAATGCCTACTGAAAGTTAGTTAAACATATGAAATTGAGACAGACTTGAAAAACTAGGAGCATGACTACATTAGTGTTAAAGTTGCTAAAAAAAAACAGCTACTGCTGCTTTCACTGAGTCTTGATTCCTTTAACATCCTTATAAAATAAATTTCCATTAAAAAGACTACAATATTTACCTCTATTTCAAAATCCAAACGTGTTAGCATAGCACTCCAAGCCATCTATAACCTAGAGCTTCCTACTAAATTAGCTCTCCTTTCTTCACGTGCCCACCTTCAACAATAGTAAGTGGATTATCATTTTCTAAAGAACAAGTCTGGCTCAAACCACTGTGCTTCTCTAAGGTTCTTTTTCATATATGACAATTTTGTCATCTTCCTTTCACAGCATACTTTCATTTTTTAATACCCAGCTGAAATGTCATTATGTTTCTCTGACCAGCCACCCCAGTACAGAACAGCACAACACTGATGTTTTCCAATAATATAAAATGGAAACTTCAATTGTAGAGCCTTTTACAATAAGTTACTAATATTGTCTTTGTATCTGTTTCCTTCAATATTTATGAAATAATGGTGTAAATGGACATACTTTCAGAACTATCTAAAATAAGGGCTAGTAAGATGGCTCGGTGGTTAAAAGCACTTGCTTGTAAGCCTACTGGCCCAGGTTCAAATCCCCAGTACCTATGTACCTATGTAAAGCCAGAGGTACAATGTACTGATGTGTCTAGAGTTTGTTTGAAGCAGCAAGAGGTGCTAGTGCACTAATATATTTCTCTCTCTCTCTTTCTCATAAATAAAAACATTTTTCAACTAACTAAATATATTAAATATATATAAAAGTAATTTTCAAAAGTGATAAAGCAATATTAAGATTATAGTAGTTTTGTTAACATGTCTCAAAACAAGCAATTTATCACAAATAGCATATTTTTTGTGTTTATCATTTTGTATCTAATTTAACTACCGCTAGTAAAATTGGGATAAGATATCTGAAGAAATAATTGTTGGCTTTGTCTCTCTTCCTTCCTGATGCTGTGACAAAATATGACACCCCTGCTGTCTACTCTGCCATGATGTTCCTACCATGATGAAACTTCCCTCAAAATGTAAGCTGAAAGAAACTTTCCTTCCATACATTAGCTGCTTTTGATCAAATGTTTTGTTCAAGCAATGAAAGGTAACTGTAATACATAAGTTAAATAATGCATTTACTAAATAAGGAAAAAAATGCTAATAACCCAAGTATGTAGCTTAAAGTCAATACTACAAAATACAGAATACCTAAATTCAATCAAATGGAAGAAGAAAAAGTATATATGAGAAAGTGAGACGATACAAGACCAAAAGACAAATACATGTCAGACCTAAAGTGAACTATGCTGATAAATATACATAAATTGTCTAAAATTCCCAATAAAATGTAAACTTTCAGATTGAATAATAAAAAAAGACAAAACAATATCCTGTTCAAAAGAAATACACTTAAACTATGAAAATACAGACTAATAAACATACATTAATCATAAAAACAATTAGCACTAATATCAGGAAAGTACACTCAAGATAAAAAATTTATTATAGAATTTAAAATGAATGTATTAAGATGACAAATGTGAAATAATCAAGACAGCAACCTAAAATGAGTATATTCTAAATACTAGAGATTCAAAATAATAAACAAAGGCTGAAAAAATTTGAAAAGAAAAAACTATAATCACAGAGGCATATTTAGTCCTCCTTTTCAGTAAGAAGAAGTTGATAAAAGATATTAAGAGTATATAATACACAGATAACACAGTCAGCCAATTTGACATAATTGACCTTATGGAACAATCTACCCATCAGAGCAAGTCTGAATAAACTTAAAACTATA
>PVHP010010722.1:30270-48786 GCA_004024765.1 Zapus hudsonius | reverse complement strand
TTAATATTTTATTTATTCATTTTCAAGCAGAGAGATACAGGAGATAGATGATGAGGGAGGGAGGGAGGGAGGGAGGGAGGGAGCACCAAGGCCACCACCTTGTGGATCTGGTCTATGTGGGTACTGGGGAATTGAACCGGGGGCCTCAGGCACTGGAGACAAGTGCCTTAACCACTGAGCCATATCTCCAGCCCAAGAAAATTTTTAAATTTGCTGCCATTTATATACTACATAATATACAATGCTGTATATTATTTACAGTGGGGTGCTTTTTAATCTTTAAAAAAACAAAGATCAAACTTCAAACAGTGCTGAACAATACAAACTGTATAAACCATACAGATTATTCTGAAACAAACTGCAGTATATACAGTCCTACCCTACTCATCCGTCTGATTCAGGACCCATGAGTTTTAAGTGTTTCACAATTTGATAGCACATCCATATTATAAATAAAATCACAGTATGATTTCTGTCTGTTAACTAGAAACTTGAAGGGACTAAGCTGACAACTCAGATTCCAATATCATATAGTAAAGATAAGACACCATATCAAAAAGTGTTATGTAATAAAAACATACTGTAGGCTTAAGTGGTAGACTGGAATAGTTCCAGAGTTCAAAACAGAACTTGTCTATAAAATACATTATTGATGACTTTCCTTCAACAGCAAAAAGAAATAACAAGCTTCTAGTACAAATAGTGTACAAAGGCTAGGCATGGTGGCACATGCCTTTAATCCCAGCACTCAGGAGGCAGAGGTAAGAGGATCACTGTGAATTTGAGGCCACCCTGGGCTAGTGGGAGGCCCTACCTCAGGAAAAAAAAAATAGTGTACAAACCTCCCCTGTTGCTGATCCTATAGTCTTCTCTAGCCTACTGGAGTCTACTGTCTAGACTCCCAAAGACATAGAAATTTTTTTTTTTTTTTTTTTGGTTTTTCGAGGTAGGGTCTCACTCTAGTCCAGGCTGACCTGGAATTCACTCTGTAGTCTCAGGGTGGCCTCGAACTCACGGCGATCCTCCTACCTCTGCCTCCCGAGTGCTGGGATTAAAGGTGTGTGCCACCACGCCCGGCAAGACATAGAAATTTTAATGGACGCCTCTTCAAATGGCAGGTAAGAAATTGCAGAGGAAAAAGATGGAGGAATAAGCAGCAAGATCCCCACGATCCAACAAGTCTGGGACTCTCGGGCCTATCTGCCAACATCAGAGCCAGCACACTTCATGCCTGATGACTGACAGGGCTCCTTAAACTTACATCATGAACCCTGCTAAGAGCAGGGGGAAATTCCTAATTGCCCTTTCAGAACTACAAGGTAAAAAAAAAAGTTATTTAATCAACAAGTATCTACTAATATATATCATGTCATGGAAAAGTGTGACACAAAAAACTAAACAAGGAGTAAGGCTTCAAGAAAGCAGCAGAAATCCAAAGGTATGAGACTTCAGAAATATGTGAAGAAATCGAGCAGAGGTGAAGGGTGTGGAGACAGCCACAGGGCACAGAATGAGTGGCTACTGCCGAGGGGTGAAAAGAAGTCTCAAGAGAGCTGGCCTCGGCATGGGATAGTGGAGGAAGGGTTGATGGAACAGGTTTGGAGCATTCTGGGCAGGGGGTTGGCATGTGTGTGGAAGCACATGAGCAGAGGTCTGGTGTGGTGGTTTGATCCAGGTGTCCCCTTATAAACTTAGGTGTTCTGAATGCTAGGCCCCCAGTTGATGGCAGTTTGGGTACTGGAACCTTGTTGGAGCTGTGTTGTTGGGGGTGGGCTTACGGGTGTTATAGCCAGCTTTCCCTTGCCACTGTTTGGCACACTCTCCTGTTGCTGTTGTCCATCTGATGTTGGCCAGGTGATTTCCATCATCTGCTCATGCATCATTTTCCCTGCTACCATGAAGCTTCCCCTCGAGTCTGTAAGCCAAAATAAACCCTTTCCTCTACAAGCTGCTTCTGTTCAGGTTCTTTGTGCAACAAGAAGTGGCCTGCAACATCTGGCAGAGCTGGCAGCACTGTTTTAAGGGTACACTGGCAGGCTACGTCTTCACCTACAACAACTCTCCACAACACATGCAAGTACTGGAGGAAAGGGGAAGATGATCCCCCAGAGACAAAGTATTCCCACTCCAGCATACAAATGTGTCTGGATTTGAGGAAATGAGGAATTCAGTTTTGTGAAGTATCAAGCTTCATCTTTTGAGGATTGAAACACCTAGTAATTTCAACCTGTTTGGAAAGGCTAGGGTCCTCTTTACCAGTGACCAACAGAGAAATAGATATTCCTTGCCAGAACCTTAGAAAACAAGTGACTTTTTATAAAAATACTTAGTTCAACATCTTACTTCCCAAATCCTCATCTTGGTTCTGCTTACTGGGATCTTTCTGAAATCTAGTCACTACATGAACACCGGAGCCATTAACACTTGACATTTTGCTCTCAAGATGTCACAGAATGGGAAGCACACAGGACTTAAAGACGCTAGATTAGATGACCTGCAGAATCCTTCCTGGTTCTGAAGGCCATCTATCAGAAAAGATGCCTGAAAAACTACAAACATCCACGTCTCAGGGAAGGGAGGAACAGATGATACCCCCTCCCCTGTCAAAAAAGGAAACTGGTTAGAAATCACTGACATCATAAAAGAAATAAGAGTCTAAAGCATTACTTAATTCAATACCATCATGCATAGAATGGGAAAGATGTTCTCTCATTTTCTGAAGCAAATATTGTCAGGTTACAGATGCCTAAGACTGCCCTTTGGTCTCCTCAGGTTGTCCCCAATTCTTAATTAGTATTTTCTGAACTTTAGAAATTCACTTAGAATTCCCCTCAGTTCCTTGTCTTTTAAAACAAAACAGAAACTCCATGTGAGATAGAATGGGCTTGAACTAATTCCTTACCAGACAAAGCTTTAACAAATCATATACATAGTCCATGCTACATACAGACTGCCCTCCAGATTCATTGTGTAAATGGTGACTAACTCTACAAAGAGTGACTCAAGCCATGCCAACATTCACGGGTATGGTTACTGCTCCAACTGGTCCACTTGTCTGAACTTCCCTAGGAAAAACCAAGAAATTCCAAGGAAGCATAGAGAGCCAAGGCTGCCTTTACTCACCATGAACACACCGTTCTCCTTCTTGCGCCATGTCCACTCTGGGTGGGGGTAGCCAACGGACTTGCAGTACATCATGGCATCCTGCCCTTCATTCTTGTTCTCACTTCGTTTATGGCCAGTGATGTCAGGAGCAGCTGTGAAAACGTGTTGAAGCAGTTACCACATCAGCCTATTCTGAAGAGATCTCAAAGGCCCTGCTTCTAATGCAATCAGTATTTACACACAACTTCATATTCAGCTTTGATAAAGAAAGGCCAGAAGAGGGTAATGAGGCCAACTCCATTCTCTACATCTATTTATCAAAGCAGCCAAGCAGTTATCAAGGTTATTAATATATTAAGTTCTACTAATGTAGACCCTACTGGAAAAAAATTAACCCAACCATCCTAAGTTCCTAAAAGAACATGTAGATAGAAGCCATTATCAGGTCTACAGTTTGTTTTGTCATTATTTTTAAATTTTTACTTATTTGAGAGAGACAAAGAGGCAGGTAGAAAGAATGTACACAAGAGGGCCTCACTGTTAATGAACTTCAGATGCATGTGCCACTTTGTGCATATGGCTTTACATGGGTACTAGGGAATCAAACTCAGGCTACCAGGCTTTGCAAGCAAGTACCTTATTGGCTGAGCCATCTCTCCAAGTCATTTTTTTTTCTTAAAACACCTGCAATATGGAATGTGTCAAACATCATACATTTCCCTGAGGAAATGAGAGATCCTTGAGATAAGGTATATGAAAATAGTAAGAGTTTAGCAAGGAGTGGTGGTGCACGCCTTTAGTCCCAGCACTTGGGAAACAGCGGTAGGAGGATCACCATGAGTTCCAGATCAGCCTGGAACTACAGAGTGAGATCCAGGTCAGCCTGGGATAGAGTGAGACCGTGCCTTGAAAAAATCCCCCAAACAAACAAACAAACAAAAAAGAAAAGTTAAATCTCTGGCCCAGAGAGATGGATCAGCCATTAAGGCACTTGCCTGAGAAGCCTTATGTGGGAACTGGGGAATCGAACCTGGGTCAGAGAATATAGTTAAAAGTGTCATGCTCTAATGACTGAGCTAGCTGGGCTCCCTTATAGTTAAGATAAAGGGGGGTTGAGAAGATGGCTCAGCAGTTAAAGGTACTTGCTTATAAAGCTTGCCAGCCTAAATTCAATTCCCAAGCCACCCATGTAAACTGGATGAAAAAAGTGCTCAAGCACCTAGCACGCTCATACACAGCATGTACAGATAACCAACCAACCAAATATTTTGTTTGTAAGCAGAGAGAGAGAGCGAGAGAGACAGAGAGAGAGAGAGAGAGACAGAGAGTGAGCGGGTACACCAGGGCCTCTAGCCACTGCAGCACACAAACTCCAGATGCATGTGCTGCTTTGTGCACATGCACTTTTAACTATATTCTCCACTAATACCTGACTAATTTACAGTAACCTGAAAGCAATGAAACTCCAAAGTAGGCCATATAACACTTGGTTGGCCAAGATAAGAAAGAGAATCAATAGACATTGGTTCAAACTCCAGCTGTGTTGGCTCTTTATTCTGTGCTTTGGTTCTAAATCCATTACCAAAGGGAGGTAATTCTTGCCCCTGCCTACCTCCCAGTATTTCTAAGTAGATAAACAAGATGCCACAATATTCATTGAAACTATAAAATCTTGAAGAGTTGTACCACATCATGGGCTGATCCCATGCACTACTTCTGAATTGCTTGGTTCAAAAACAATCCACCCAGTGTGTGGTGGTGTACTGTCTTTAATCCCAGCACTGGGGATGCTGAGGTAGGAGGATCACTGCGAGTTCGGGGCCACCCTGAGACTACATAGTGAATTCCAGGTCAGCCTGGGCTAGAGCGAGACCCTACCTCAAAAAACGGGGTGGAGAAGTCCTACTGTACAGAGATAGTACTTCTGAGGTTGACTGGGCTGGCACAGAACCCAGAGAGGTACCTAAGGCCCCAAGCTGCCTTTGTAATATTAGAGCCAAACGAGGCTGCATAGGGTTACTCAGTGGGATATGTTTTCTAGACTGTACGTTACAAAGGAAATACCCTGTTTTTCCATGAAAAAAAAAATCTCTGCTACCAAAAGGAGTGTTCTCAGTCTGCCTCTGTATTTCTCCCATTTAAAACAAACACCACCTTTTCCTCTAGCTACTTTATCACTTCTAAGGCCTACTGATCACCTTTTCTTAGAGAATATTTTAGGCAAAACTATTAAGCATTCCAAGGCTATACTGTAAAAGAGCACCACAAGGAGATGGCATGCAAGGAGAAGAGCCCCCATGCCTTGCCTCCAGGTCCTACTTCATTCCTTTGACATTTGTGGAGGGCCTCCTACATGTGAAGGCATGTCTTACAGGAAGCAGGTTAAGACCTTTGTGTTAAGGTATATTTTTCAAAATTGTAAAGAAAGACCGGGTGTGGTGGCGCATGCCTTTAATCCCAGCACTCAGGAGGCAGAGGTAGGAGGATCACCATGAGTTCAAGGCCACCCTGAGACTACATAGTGATTTCCAGGTCAGCCTGGACTAGAGCAAGACCCTACCTCGAAAAAAAAAAAGAAATTGTAAAGAAAGTAAGAGAAGACCACACATACCTGTGGGAAGACTACTAGCCAGAGAGAAATGCAAAAGTCTGAGGCAGGTGTGTATTTGTTAAGTATGAGAACAGCACAGAGAAGTTTAGACTGGGAGCGAGACCGGAAACGTCTCTGTAGACCACTGTGTTACTCTGGCATTCAAAAGTCTAGAGCCCTGGTGACTAAGCACAGGTGTGACACATTCATGCTTTAGATGGCTCCCTCAGGCTACCATGTAGACAGACTTCTGTACAGACACAGCCGTGGAAACACATTCAACTGGGAGGCAACTCATGATACAGGCAGGGAGAGTGTGGGGAACTCTGGATCTATTTTATATACACAGTTCATATATTCACTCGTTAATGAATAGAATGGGGGGCATGAGAAAAAACAAGGATGGTACCAAGGGTTTGTCCCGAGTAACTGTAAGAACGAAGCCTCTATTTACCAAGATATGGAAGGCTATTTAGGAAACTCAGGATGGTTTTTGTTTGCATACATGAGTTTTTCATTCCTTTTATTCTCCTGTAACCCAAAGAGAATACTCCTACTCTGAGCCAATTGTTTGCCTAATGCCATTAGCTATGAGAATGCAGCCATATCAGCTATGGCTGTAGGGTCTGTAACAGTTTGACTCTAAAATGTCACCCCCACGGGCCCATGTTGCCAATGCTGCCCCCAGCTTGTTCTGAAGACTACAGAGCTTTTAGGGGGTAGCATGTGGCTGGAGGGGATAGGTCACAAGGAGCAGGCCTGGTTCAGGGCTACTCTGTCATCTCTCACACATGAACAGGTCACTGCTGCTTGCTCCCCCTCACACTACCAACATCACTGACAGAGCCGTCCACAGTGCCTGCTGTGGTGGACAGAAATCTCTCTTGAATCAAAATAAACCTTCCTCCCTTGTTTCTGTCAGGTATTTTTGGTCACAGCCACACAAAAGTAGGGAATATAGGGACTCATGCCCAAAGTTATACTCTTGAATCACCTGGAAAGTCAAAAGTTGAGCTGATAAATAACTCCACAGCCTCTACAAAAATCACTATTCTGAAAGGACTCATTACAAAGGCCTCAATAGGAAGGAAGACCATCTTCTTTCCCACCAGTTGAGGATGAAGAATGTCACTTCCCTTTCATTCATCTAGTGCAAAGTTCTACCAGGCTTCTATTTCCAGATTGGAGCATGACCTTAAAGGCTGCTGCTGGCTTACAGAATGAACATCTACCCAAAAGAAGATTTCAGTGATCAGATCAACTACATAAAACACAATGTATCCTAGAGAACAGTGCCCTGGTGATGGAAGCATCATTAGTACACTACACAGAGAAGAGCAAGCAGGCTACTCTGTCCTACCTTAAAGGGAGTGATTAGAACAACTATCATTTTAGCCTTGGGATCAATATCCTTTGTTAGTGACTGAATTAGAGGCTGCTTCTGCCTCACCTGCTGGGCAGGACAATGCACCTACAACTAGGAAGGTGACCAAGTGCTCAGAGTACATGTCAGCAGTGGTCGGAGAGGCCTGCAAGTATCAACAACTTGTGATGGTTTTTATTTAGTCCACCTGGGCTGGAGAGATGGCTCAGTAAGTTAAGGCGCTTGCCCCAGTACCTACATAAAGCCAGATGGACAAAATGGTGCATGCGTCCGAAATTCATTTGCAGGAGACCCCTAGTATGCCAATACTCCACCTCCCCCCATTGGCCTCTGTCTCAAATAATTTTAAGTTTTTTGAGGTAGGGTCTCACTCTAGCCCAGGCTGACCTGGAATTCACTACGTAGTCTCAGGCTGGCCTTGAACTCACTGCGATCCTCCTACCTCTGCCTCCCGAGTACTGGGATTAAAGGCGTGTGCCACCATGCCTGGCTCTCAAACAAATAAAATTTAAAATAAATAGTCCAGGCATTTTTTTGTTATGTTGCCATTCAAGAGGTGAAATCCAATTTCCCTTCTGGTGAATTGGGCCTGGATTTAAAGACCCCCCTTTTTGCTTTTTGAAAACTGTGCGTATAGGTGCACACATGTGGAGATCAGAGGACAATTTTGAGTGTTAGTCCTTGCCTTCCAACTGCTGTGAATGCCAGGCTACCTGGCCTGTGAGTTTCAGGATTCTCTTGTCTCTGCCTCACTTCTCACTGTCAGCATGCTGGGATTACAGGCATTTGTGCTGCGTGTCTGGTTTAACATAGCTTCTAGGGATCCAAACCTGGGTTTCCAGGGTTGCTGAACACTTTTCCCAATGAGCCATTTCCCTAGCCAGATAGACTTCCTTGGATGAAACCAAGATCTAAATGAAGGTGTACACTTCTATAAACTAGTTCACTGAGGCATTGCCCTTGCTCTCCCTCCTCCCTTGGGTCATACTTGGGGCAGGGTGGGGGATGGAGTTTGCTGCCATGGTGGGGAGCACTCAGTCTATGGCAGAGACCCTTGGAGAAAGTGAGCCACTATGAGAACAGGGTCTCTTTCTTAGTCAAGCCTTCAAGTGGCGCTAGCACCAGCAACAGTCTGACTGTACTCTCAGACGAGACACCGAGCCTAGTCAATGTGAACCAACTCCAGATGTATACAGCACTTTGGGGCATCTGGCTTTATATGGGTACTGGGGAAGTGAACTTGGGTTTTTAGGTTTTGTAGGCAAGTGCCTTAACCACGGAGCCATCTCTCCAGTACCCTGCTTCTTAAGCCAAAGAACTGATGTGAAAACTGTCATTTAAATTTTATAGTAATTTACTATGCAAGAATAGATAATTATACCAACAGATGACACAAATATCAACCCATTTTTTAAAGTTTTGGAAGTTATTATCTAAAATTATATTGTTATTAAAAGATAAAGCTGGACTCCAATTCAGGGCTATCTAACTCTAGAGACCATGCATCTTGTAATTTACTGAGGGGGAAATAAATGAAAACAGAACAGGGTCCAAAAAAATAAAAATGTACAATATGCATTACTGAAAATTGCATAGCAGATTGCTCAAACGTTATTCTTATTTGTAGATGTGCTGGAAATTCCTAGACATGAGGAGGGACTGATTCACATGTTTTTTCTTGATCATCTAACACAAAAGGCAAAGCTCTGGATTTAAGAATCCAAAAAAAAAAAAAAAAAAAAAAATCTGGGTTTATCAAGCCTCTACTACTTACCAATGAAGTAACCTACGATTGTCATTTAAAACCTTTCAGTGTTCTCTTTGTAAAATGGGAATATTTACACAATATTTCAGAGGTTTTGAGAGAATTAAATGGCATCTCCATACGGGTTAACACACCTGTATTCCCTACACTCAGGAATAAGAGAAAGGAGGGTAACACTAAATTCAAGGCTAGCATGGTCTACTTTAAGTTCCAATCCAGCCAGGGATACATAGTGAGAAAAAAGGGAAAACCACTTAGAGTGGGGGGAGGTGAGGCCTAACAGGTAGACTCCATGGTTGTTAAGAGAAGGGAATCAAAGAGATGCTAATTTTTATGTTTTTCCCATTTGCTAATATAAAACAGGACTTTCACTGTAGCTCTAAGTTTACTCAGGTTGAATACTGACAAGTTACATTGATTAATGGCCTATTTTTAGTCTTACCTTCCATGAGCTTGTCATTTAATAATGCTTAAGTAGGTCTTGTTGGTCTGAGGAGACTGATCAAACCTTCTTACATAAAAGAAAGCAAAAACACCTTTCTTTCCTTTACCATCTCAAGGGGGCAGAAGCTGAATGGCAAGAGAAGTAACAAGAAGACCCTTATATAGCCGGGCATGGTGGTGCTCCCAGTTAGTCCCAGCACTTGGGAGGCAGAGTAGGAGGATCATTGTGAGTTCGAGGCCAGCCTGAGAAACTATGAATTCCAGATCAGCCTGGGCTAAGAGTGAAACCCTACCTCAAAAACAAAAACAAAACAAAATAAAAGACCCTTAGAGGAGATCACTGACCCAACATTAATTTGCTCTGTGGCCTTGTTAACACATGCATTAGGATTCTTCTGGTATCCTAATGAAAGCAATGCATGATCCCAAGAGTCATAGTTTCAACAGTTCTTGACCCAATTTCATTACCTAGGCAGCCTGGGTCTTTGCTGAGGACAAACACACATTCCTCAATAGTTTCTGCACCTGCTGTCTGCCTGCTCTCACAGCAATGTATCCAGCTTCCATCCCAGGCTGAAGGCTGGAGAAAAGTGTCAACTCAGACAAAGGAGGCCTGTTCAGATGAAGCTTATGCTAAGTTAACAGAACAGACTTGAGAAAGGGATCAAGGTACAAAGCTTCATACATAAGACCTTTGGGTGCTCACCTTTCAAACAAAACAAACTAACGAGCAGAGCCTTTTCAAAGAAATCATCCCTTAATTACGCTGTCAACAAGAGTGCGACATAGACAAATCTTTTTGCTTCCTCTAAGCAACTTATCCAATCCCAGAGATATCTCATTTCTACTGCAAACCCAGTAAAGGATTGATGGAAGGCAGAGGAAGAATTAAAATTGAATGCTAGCACAAGGAAGGAATGAGATTGGTCCATATGGAAGCAAGGGTGTCTAGTTTTGGCTCAATAAAACTTCCCATACTGAGCATACTCATGTGAAGGTCAGAAACATCTAGACCTGTGTTGTCTTCCACAGCATCTCTAAGATGGCTCGGAAATTTTCCCTAAGACAGCAGGATTCAATTTTGCCTGTATATAGCCACCTATATATATATACAGCCACCTGGGTGGAATTTTATTTTTGAGAGACAGGGTTTCACTATTTTGCCCAGGCTGGTCTCAAACTCATGAGCTCAAGTGATCCACTTGCAGCAGCCTCCCAAGCAGCTAGAACCAGAAGCATGTACCCCCATGTTTGGCCTCATGGGAGACTTTAAGAAGTTTGATGTACAGGCCACATTTCAAACAGATGAAAGAGTTTGAAACACTGCTTTGAAACTACTCTTGGCACCAGTGTTAGAAGTTGGGGACTAAAGGAACATCCCCACAAGATAGGGAAATGTCAGTCTAGGTACAGGTAACACTCTGGTGGTTTGATTCAGGTGTCCCCATAAACTTAGGTGTTCTGAATGCTTGGTCCCCCAGTTGATGGCAATCTGAGAATTAGAAACTTGTTGGAGATGTGTCATTGGAAGTGGGCTTATGGGTTTTATAAGCAGCTTTCCCTTGCCAGTGTTTGACCCCGTTTCCCTACCTTCTGTGGTAGAGGTGATGTCCAGCCTCTCTCTGCTCATGCCATCATTTTCCCTGCCATCATGGAGCGTCCCCTTGAGACTGTAAGCTAAAATTAATTCTTTCCTCCACAAGCTACTTTGGTCAGGTTCTTTGCACCAGCAACGAGAAAGATGACTGCAACAGTAAAATCAGCACCAAGGAGTGGGATTGTTGCTGCTAGAACCCTGATTACTATGGCTCTGGCCTTTTGGAACTGTTTGCCGGAGGAATATGGAAGAATTTGAAACCTCAGCCTAAGAGACACCTTGCAGTGTTTTAAGTACAGCTTCACAGATGATTCTCATCAGAATTGAAAGACCTGAATGCAGTGAGAACTGTAGACTATCAGGCTTGGCTTTACAAGGATGAGAGGGAAATTTGTCCAGACTGATCTGTAGGCAGTTTGTGTGAGACTTGCAGCAGTCTGCCTGGCTGTGTCCTGAGAATTTGTGCAGGGTTGCATTAAGTAAAAATAGACTAGAGTGAGCAGACAGATGTGGCACAGAAAGAAATGAAATCTCTGGGCCAAAACTGCTGCCCATGCAATAACAATTGTTTGAGAGATTACAACTCTTGAGGTTGGGTCAAGTGATCTGCATTGGAAAGCAGGAAGAATGCAGACTCTTTCGAAGTAAGGGGCCTGAATGATGGAGTGTCCTGCTCTTCAAAGTCAGCTTTATTCCACCCTGAATTAACAAGTTGATAGCCCACTTGGTACAATGGAGTATAACAAATGCAGAAAAGAGAAGATAATTGAATTTGAAACATGGTTTTGCTCTGTGGAAGTAGCCATGGGCAATATAAAGCAGGCTTGTTGAATTACCTGCATGTAGACCAGATGGTGCTTTAAGTGGGTTGCAGTGGAGACCCAACAGAGATGCTAGGACTAGGGGATGGCTGCCATGGTGAGCTGCTGGTACCAGATGGAGTTTTCTGGGACTGTGAGTAGCTAAACTGAAGGGGTGGAATTGAATTCCAGAGACTCATCACTGGTTAGTTTTCATACTTGCAGCCACAGAATTTGATGTTTGCCCTGTTATTTTATATCTTATATTGGTTCAATCATTCTTTGCTCTGCCCAATGCCATCGTTTGCAGAGGTTTATTCTGTGCTTTTTTTTGGGGGGGGGGGGAATTACAGCTCAGTTAAAATCTCAAAAAATGGGGATGTTTGAATGGCATTGAAAAACTATGGGGACTTCTTAAAAGTTGAACTGGGTGCATTGCATTTTATATCATGTATGGTAATCAGTTTGTGGGAGCTAAGGGAGGAATGTGGTGCTTTCATTTAGGTGTCCCCCATAAACTTATGTGTTTTGTAAGTTTAGTTCCCAGCTGATAACAATCTGGGAATTAGAACCTTGTTGGAGATGTGCTGTTGAGGGTGGACTTATGGGTATAGCCAGCTTCTCCTTGCCAGTGTCTGGCACACCCTCCTGTTGCTATTGTCCACCTGATGACGGCCAGGAGGTGATGTCCATCTTCTGCTTATACCATTGTTTTCCCTGCCATCATGGAGCTTCCCCTCAAGTCTGTAAGTCAAAATAAACACTTTCCCCTACAACTGCTTTTGGTCGGGTTCGTTGTGTAGCAACGAGAAAGCTGACTGCAACACTCCCCATGCTGAGAAGCTAACAGCCACTGTCACTAGGAAAATGAGTTCAGATTTCATTTTCCTCAATATCAAACTCTATTATGTGTCCACTAACTGAGGAAATCAGAGACCATCACAGTCATATAGAACAACAGACTCTGAAAGGTTAGTGCAGTCATCCTATTTCATCTAACACTGAGGGAAACTGGGGCCCCAAGAAGAGAAGTGAGTGGTCAAGTAAGTTTAATTGACAGGGTAAGATTATAACTCATTTCCTGTAGCTCTCAGTCCAAGGTCTTGTCATATGCTGAACACAGTAGCATGGTCTAGGGCTTTGGAGCACAAACCTGGGTGAGACCTGGCTCCACTGGTCACTCAGTCACAGTCATTTAATTCCCCCAAAATCTCATTATTCCCACCTAAAAAAAAAATCTCTTAATGGTGTTTACCCTATGCAGTTGTGATGATTAAAGGAGATGAAAGGAACAAACCTTGCCTGGCATACAATAAGTATGCAATGTAGGCTTTACTCTTATAAAAAGTCAGCAGTACCCTGAAGAGAAGCAAAGAGTAAGAACAGTTACTTGGCCTCAGGATGATGTCCATTAATGAATGCTTTGAGAACTTCAACATATCATTATTATTATTTTTTTTGTTTTTCTTTTTTGTTTTCTTTCGAGGTAGGGTCTTGCTCTAGTCCAGGCTGACCGGGAATTCACTATGTAGTCTCAGGGTGGCCTTGAACTCACGGCGATCCTCCTACCTCTGCCTCCCAAGTGCTGGGATTAAAGGTGTGAGCCACCATACCCGGCTTTATTATTATGTTTTCAAAGACTTCTTACATAGACATAATTCAGAGTCAAAAATCAGCTTTTACAACAGCTTTGACCTGAAAGGATGTCATAACCTCAAGGAATTGAATGACTGTGAAAATGTTGCTCTCGCTGAAGGTGATGTATACATGTGAGAAGTTACTGCTTTCAGTGATATTCATCATCACCACCACACAGTATTTCAGCAGTTTAAACTGTGTCACCTAGAAGCCACTGTGCAAGCAGGAAGCAGGTCAAGGCCTCTGACAAAAATCCTAATATCTAAATGTAAAGTAATTAGAACAAAAAAACAGCATCAAATTTTTAAAAAGAAGGAAGATTGAGGAGAGTGAGAATCAAAGGGTTAAAAATAATTTAATTTGGCTTAGAACCACCAAAAGAAGAACTGTCCAGCAAGCAGGTGGAGATGGTCCTAGAAAGCCTGAGGTCAAGGTGTTGGGCTGGGATATACCTCATTCATTTGTGCAGATGATTTGATGACCATCAAAACCATTTTCTAAAAATATCAATGAGACCTGGGTGTGCTGGCACACATTTTAATCCCAGCACTCAAGAGGGAGAGGTAGGAAGATCAATTGGAGTTCAGGGCTACTCTGAGATTACAGAGTGAATTCCAAATCAACCAGGGTTATAGCGAGACCTTACCTTGGAAAAAATAAAAAATAAAAATAAACAACAATACAACAAAAAAAAATCAATAAAATCCAAATGCATTGTTTTAATCAAAATAGTTTAGGGGTATGGATACGGTTTGAGATTTGTTTTTTTAAGTTTGTAAATTCTATAGAAATTTTAAATTTGTCTTTTGAAGAGCTTTTTTTAAAGTTTTAGTAAGAAAGAAAAGACATAAAAAAGGCAAGGGGTTGAAGGATTACATGAATAGAGAATTTCAAGCCCATTCCTTGATGAATCCTATAAAGTGTGTGACATCCCTGGAAGTCAGTCTCTGGAGTGAAGAACCTTGGAGCAAGCTAGGAGGATCCCGGGAATGACGGGCTTAGGGGCGTAAGTCACAGCTGTTCCTTCTCTCCTCAGCCCTGCTCCTCCTTACTTCCTTGCATCTGCTCAAGTCACCTGTCAAAACCCTAAGAAAGGTAACACTTAGAATGTGGAGGTAGGAAGATCACAGCTCAGGGCCAGCTGATTTACCCAGTGAGTTCTAGGCCAACCTGGACTACAGATCCTGAAAGAAGGGAAGGAGAAAGTTACTTTCTTAGTAGTAATATGTACAGTGAAAATGTGTGGTCACCTCAAGTGCATCCCCACATGTCCTTATTTTTAGGTGTATTGTCTTCTGTACATGACAGGCAACTCAAGATTTCACAATACGACATTCCCCATAGTGCTGAGCACAAACAACTCTGCTAGAATACTCTGAAATCCACAAACAGCCAGACTGTGAAGAAATATGGATGTATGGTCTTAGATTCCAATGCCCTGAACTCCTTACACAAAGATCTTTTGACTCCTTTCAGCAAAGAGGTCACTTCTGTTCCCTGAACACCCTAAGTTTCTCAGGTACAACCTTTTACTGCTCAGCAGATTTTTCAAATCACTGCAGCTATAAAGATCACTGTCTCTAACACCATCCAGGAGACACTGAAGGAATAAAATGATAAGTATATATGACAATGGTTTGGAAATTAAAACACAAGCCACTCTAAAATGTAAGGCAGTTTTTACATCCAATCACAATTAGAAGCTAGCTTAAAATAGGATTCTGGGTCTATGTAAATGCTTAAAAAACTTAAGCATACAATGTTCCTAATCTTGAAAAACTCAAGACAGGCTATTTTCTGTCCAGAAGCTAATAAAAGAGAATATTACAATTCCTTATAAATTTCTTGAGAGTAATATTCAGTATATCTATCTGGTTGGTATAGTCAAAGACTATGCTTCATAATTTCATGTAGCAGAATTTACCCAGTCTTCTTTAAAGCCAAGGCACCATCTGTTCTGTCTTCCTCACAGGACTACAGTACAGTAAAAACACAAGCAGTCAGCACGTGGCAGTTTGAATGTGAAAGTCCTCCATAGCCTCATGTGTTTGTGATCAAGCCTCATATTGGATTCTCAACTGATGAGCCTTTAGGAGGCAGAGTCTTGCTGGAGGAGTGGGGTCAGTGGGGACGGGCCTTGGGATTTTAGAGCCTAGCGCCCCCTTGCCAGTGTTGGAGCTCACTGCTTTCCTTCCCTACTGATATGTGACAATGGAAGCCAGCTTCTTGCTCTGCCATGCTTTCCCTACCATGTTGAAACTTCCCCTCAAAACTATAAGCAAAAATAACTCCTTTCTTTCCATCAGCTGATTCCCAGGAATGAGAAGGTTATTGTTACACAGCACAGTGACTACGATAGCATGTGAGCCATCATGCAAGCTATAACTTCTCTCTCAAAACACCAGGCCAGCAGCCCCTATGTGCAGCCCATCCCCACTACTGCTTCATATCTACTGAGAAAATATGAAAGTAGATTCCTCTGGGGCCACCTTCTAGGACAGCCTGCCAAACCAATGGAATCAAACATCTGCACTCATTATGTAAGAGCTGCTTAGAAATCATTAACTCCACATCTGTAAGGATTACAGTTAGAACTTTCAATTGTGCATAACTATCCCAGAAGACTTGAGAAAGACCATTAGCTAAATACAGAATTCTCCCCTCCCTCACCTATTCGGCCTCATTGAACTTGGGCTTTGTTCCAGAAGTTCAGGAAGGAATGTTGGAGGGCCTCAAATCTCATACAGAATGAAAGTCTCCTCATACAAACCAGTTCACCTACACTAGGAAAGAACAATCACTGCTTAGAGAAAATGTTTTCCCACACCACTCATCCTTATGTTAAACAAATGTGACATTCTTCAAAAGCAGAAAAGAACTTACATGTAAGAAAAAGAACTGAAGAAACCAAGTGACAGATTCTGGCCTGTTGTGACCTGAAACTCCTGTGATTCCACACCTCGAGGCCTTCAGAATTCAACCTGACAGACAGAGGCAGTATTACCCATGCCTTCATCAGTCAAGCTAAGGATGCACCACCAAGATATTTACTTTCCGTTCCTACAATAAAGCTGAATGTGGCTCTTCGATAAGTCTGCATTTTTAATAATCCAAATATTTTAGGTAAGACCCTAAATAAATGCCTGTTTAGGCCCTATCTTTTCCTAAATCTCTCCTTCCAGCTTCTAGAGATGATCCCATAGGTTTAAGGAACAAGTCTGTCTTTCCCAAAATAACAAACACAAAGGGGAGGGGGGGACTTTGTCTCTGGTATGATCTGCTGGTCAGTGTATAACAGTAGGAAATACACTGTATCAAGGAGTCAAGGTTTGGGCTCTAGGATGGTTGACACAGCTGAGGGACACAGAGTTTGTGGGCACTCGGTTACGTCCTGTGACTAGTGCATGGAAACTGAGGTCAATGTTACTAGGTAACTCCATGTTAGAGTTGTTTATTTGTCCATCTTGAAAATGTCTACTGCAGTCTCATCTTCAAAGTGCCATGCACCCAGAGTTTCCGTTAAATTTTAAACAGATTACCTGTAAATGGCTCATAGTCACCATGTACAAGGTACTTTCACAAATCCTGCATCCCACTAGAAATCAATGAAATTACACCAGCAAGGCATGGTCTAAGTGCTTTATGTAAGGTTGGGTCATATGCGATGCTAATGTTTAAGCATTCTAACATAGAGAAACAGCAATTTCATATAGTCCAACTTACTGTATTAACTCAAACCTCCTACCAAACCCATTGATAGCCTTATTTTACGAGTGAGGGAATGGAAGCATAGAGAAGGCAGTAACTTGCCAAAGTCCAACAGCTAGTACATGATTGGGGGGGGGGGGTGTTGCATTGAAACCCAAGAAGCCCGACGCCTGATTCTATGGCCCTAACCTAACATTAATTGCTTCTAAAAATGAAAAAGCTTGAACAAGGACCCACAGCAAGGTAGTATCTCAGAAGGAATGAGAGGCTAATACTGTAGCCTGTGACAGGTTTTACCTTTCACTTCAATGGTGGCATTTGCTTTAGGAGCACTGACAAAATTATACACACAGTGGTATTCGCCTGAATCCTCAGCTCTCGGCTTATTGATCCTGCAGAGATGAAAGAAAAAAGAAGTGAGGTAACTGGAAATGGCCATAATATCCAACAAAGGGAAAATCAATGGGATCACATCAAGAAACCATGCTTTCCAAATCTTGCGCCTTAATGTAAACTAAACTCTTCCTAACTAAGAGCACAAGCCTCTTCTGGGCATCCCCAGACATCCCTACTAGATGCCAGGAAGGGAAATGGACCCGCGCATGGTCCCCAACCTGAAGGATGGCCCAGTCTATAAAGAGAAACAAACTGCAAAACAAGCACTCAACAACAGAAGGCATGAAGTAGTACAATTACACTGAAGACCTGGAGCCATCCATAAAATCTTGCTCTCCTGGTAGTCCCACTTAGAGAAACAGTGGGGGAGGGGCAAGTATTTTATAAGCCTCTCTTAAGACTTTACTTAGCTGCATGCCCTGCAGGAAGTCTACACACTAACAGGACCCAAGCATAGTTTTCTTTCGAAAAAGCAAGCAACCAGAAATGCCAGGAGTACTAGCAACAGGGAGTCAGCTTTGAAAACTCCATGCCGTTTCCTGGCTCTACTGGGATCTTTACAGTTTTACAATGTGCCCAGCTTTTCCTGTCTCAAAAATCCCCAAACAAGATATTCCTTTATAGAGAGTTCTCTTCCCATCACCCAGACTCCTTTTCTGTCAGGTCTGGACTTAGATCTCACATCCACTTCCAATCTAAATTTCTTCCTTCTCCATGACATTCTCCCACACTGTGGTTCTTTATAGCACTTAGCATAATGGGTGACATGTAATCAAATATTTATGAGATTGCTTGTTTACTATCTCTCTCCAACAGACCAAGTTCAATGTAAGCAGGCATTGTTTAACCTAATCCTCACTTGGTACTTGCACTCTAGAAGTGAAATGAATAAATGAATAAACAAAGTCAAGAGTGAACAGCTCAGCACAGACCCAAAGCTTGGGAGGTCTATGTAGTATGTGTGGCCAGCACAGTACTTCCTGAATCCCACAAGTGACCCCAAAACAGGCTTTTTTGCCTTGAGAGTCAACCTCATACAGCCTCAATACACTTCATCCTACACACACACACACACACACACACACACAC
>PVHP010010722.1:0-30170 GCA_004024765.1 Zapus hudsonius | reverse complement strand
GGGATGAGGAGAACAATCTCAACTCTCCATGGCAGCAGAGTATTCTAAGAGGAACAGTCAAAATGTCTTCTAAATTTGACACACATATTCCCATCTTGATTCTATGCTTCAAATAGTGACAACACAATAATCAGTTGTTCTTAAGTACCTGAGTTTGAGGAAGGAGCACCTATGTCTTTAGGGTTTACGCTGACTCTTAAGACTCCTAAACCTGAAGCAATGGCCATGAGCTAACAGTTTCCCAATGCCACTCCCTTGGACAGGGTGTTGGAAATGAATTGAAACAAGCAGAAAGCCAGGCATGGTGGTGCATGTCTTTAATCCCAGCACTCGGGAGGCAGAAGAAAGAGGATTGCCGTGAGTTCAAGGCCACCCTGAGACTACATAGTGAATTCCAGGTCAGCCTGGCCTAGAAAGAGACCCTACCTCGAAAACCCCAAAAAACAAGCAGAAAATGCTCTTTACAGGCAAGGCGGGCTTTTGAAATAGGATGAATGACTTAGTAAGTAGCTAAAGGAACCCCCAAGCTCTTATTCCTCAACCTGAAGAGCTTCAAGTAAGATGAGAGGGAAGAAAGGGGAGCAGGTGGCAAAGAGACGGAAGTTACAGCTCAAAGCTTTGCAAACAGGGAAGCACAACTACCCTGCTACCTTGAAAGAGGTATTATAAAAAAAAAAAAAATCTGTGAAACTAATGGGCAGACCAGAAATAAATGTCTTTCACTCTCTTTCTAAACTATGAAAAGATACAGCTAAGGCTATATTCCCAATTTAATATCAGGAGAAGCTACAATAGAGACAGATTAACTTGCCGCTAAGTGGTATAGTACAATGGAGAAGAAAATTCTAAAAATTATTCTAGAAAGGCCTGAAGGCCAGTGTTGGCTCTACTTACTGTAGTGCTGGCCTTAAATGCAGCCAAGAGCTACTGTGTGGGTTTTTGTTTCCTCACCTGAAAAGAGGATGAAGCTCAATAAGCTCCTTAGGATCAGTTAAATAAGGGGCCTAAAAAGACAGCCATGCTGGGAAGTGCTGTAGAATGTCCTTGGGACCACTGAGCACAGGCTCTCCCTGGCCTTCCTTCATTGCTTTATTCTTGCCAAGCAGGATTAGCTGATCCTTTTGCAACTCAGTTTTCACCCAGGAACAAGCTATTCTGAAAGATGAAGTGCTATGTGTTCTGAACTTTCCAATAAGCACCAATCTATAGGTTACAGGTAACTAAGGCCAGCAATATCTTCCTTTCTTCAACGTGTTACACCCCAGATTACTAAAAAGCACCATATCCACCAGTTCTGATCAGGTATGGTTATGTCGCTTTTAAAAGGCAATTCATTAGGACATCTACCTAGTGGAAAAATCATTTAGGAAGATCAAGAATGTGTGAAGCAAACCAGGCGTGTTAGAGCACCCTTTTAATCCCAGCATTTAGGAGGCAGAGGAAGGAGGATTGCTGTGAGTTCGAGGCCACCCTGAGACTACATAGTGAATTCCAGGTCAGCCTGGGCTAGATCAAGACCCTATCTCAAAAAACCAACTAAAAAAAGAAAAAAAGATTTAGTGAAGAAACCTGGATTCTAATTGTGTCTCTACTATTAACTAATATTGTTACCAGAGCAAATGATTACCTCTTGCCCTCAGTTTCAGTATGATCATAGTGAGAGGGCCATCTATGGTTCTCAAACCTAGCTGCTCACTGGAATCATTTAAAGATCCATGGTCTCACCTTAGATATACTGGTTTAGTCTACCCAGGAGAGGGTGAAATACAACCCAAGCTAAAGTACAGAATTTGGAAAACAGTTTAGTTCACTGAAATGCAAATTGCAATTTTTTAAGAAAAATTTTCAAATTCATTTTTCAATGTATAAATTCCTAATAAGGCATGAGTTGTACACTGGTAAGAAAGGCTATTAAGAGAAGTGTGGGGGAAAAAACACATCATTACACATTTACAGTTTAGTAAACAGTTCCCCTCAATGTAATAAAACAGTTGCAATATAAATAGTCTTAGATTCATCATTTCAACATGTATATATGTAAGCTCTTAATGACTATGGATTATGAATGTCAAGCTATTTTAGCTACATCCCCCCCCATCCCTTCTTTCCAAGAGCTGCTAACCCCTCTCACCTGTATTCCATGTTGCTGGCATTCTTACGAGTGGCAGTTAATTCTACCCCATTCTTTGTCCAGTAGCTGTATGCAAGGGTGTGAGAGCTGGAGGTGAGGTTACACTGCAGGGTGACTGGGAGGCTGTCTCGAATAATGACCTCTTCACTGGTGACAATTCTTGGCTCTGTAATTAGAGTGCACAATGATAGAGTGCCATAGTGTTCCACTATGTGCAGCCCTGGCCTGAGAGTCTGTTGGGGTAGGAGGGGGAGACTAGAAGAGGGAGGGCAGACAGGAACACATGAGGACTTTCACTTTACCACTTTGGAGAAAGTTAAAAAAGGAAAAACAATGATTATAAGCAAATGACTACTAGCGCAGACAACAACCTGAAGACCAGCTGACCTAGACGTGAAAGAATGAGAGCATTACGTACGTGTGCTTGTATTGACAATAATCCACTTAGTTTTGAAAACCACCACTTTCTAAGAAGACCAGCCAATTCAGCTTCGATATAAAAACCGAGCTCCACCTTGCAGTTCTGAAGGCAAAGGCAGCAAGTATCATGTGTGTAACCAATAAAACTATGGAGTCACTGGGCCTTGAACCAGTAATAGATGGTATATGTGTGATTTATCCCTCATGGAAATCTGGTAAACCTAGGGCAAACCAGCCCATAACGCAGAAAAAGTGCTAGTTTTCAAACCAAAGTTTCCATTTCATCTCTTGCAGTTTTTGAATTTTGAGGAGGGAAAATTCTTAGGAACCAATGGTTCTTTTCTCCAGCCCACATTTCTTCCCAAAACAAAATTTTCCAAAATTGCATTTTTAAACACATTCAACTTCAAGACAATATAATTATACTAGAGCACCACGTATCTTGGTATATGGGCTCCTAGAATTTTAGAACTGCAAGGCCCATAAGAGTTTATTGAATCCCTCTGTTTTTTTAAGAACTAGAAAAGTGATATACTTATATAAGGCCATAATTACTATTCGAGCAAAAGTGGGTCTATAAAATATATTTGACTGAATTCTCTATCCCTGCCCCACAACACCCAGCCCCCCCCAAAAAAAAGTAGCTTCCACCTTAATATGCAAGGTATAGACTTCAATTTTCTATTTTAATCCTGAGCTGAGATAGTTTGGGATCACTAGTTTACCTACAAAAATAACCTACATGAGTTAAATATTATAACACATTGAGCAAAAAAAAACTGTAAATCACACTGTATCATTTCTAGGTTTATCTTAAAGGCACTTTGAAATTTTCATCACTTTATTATGTCAGGATGTTTCTATGTCTGTTGTCTTTTATCTTATCCCAGGCTTAGTCCTTTTTCTTATGTTTTTTCCTCAGGTGATGTTTAACTAGCTACCTTGCCCCATACACATTAAGAGGTATTTGCTCCCCCAGCATTCTTTCTCAGAAACCATGACTTACTTCCCACTTCTCTGTATCTGGTTACTCACTGTCTACATCTCTGCTGCAGCTCCCCTCACTATTTTATACAGGATAGTTGTGATTCTTAACTCCCAAGGACAGAACTGTCCCCTCTACTGACACTGTTGTGATTATTGTTCAGGGAAGGGAAGAGGATAGAGAAGTCATGAAACACTTGGGAAGTGTAATGCCTTAAGGACTTCCTAACCAATGTAACAGTTCTGACTATAATAAAGTTAGTATCTTCAAAGAAACTTTTGATAAGGCAAACCGTTTCTAACTAATTTCCAATTTGGCAAAAGGATAATGGTTATCTTCCATTCAGCACTGGTCCTTAACAGCGACATCAAACAGGGTCTCTATATACAGAAAATGGAGGCGTAGCAGCCACTAAGACAGAAGCAGGAGCATATAAACACGTTAGCGCAATGGTGTCCCATGATTCCCAGACACACTGGACAGAAGCCAAATCCCTGGGCTTTAAGAAGTCGAGCAAACAGCTGCAAACCCTGCAATGGAAGGCGCACATACACCATCAGCAGAAAGCATCACAATTCCAAGAAAAATCAAAACCAAGCAAAAACAAAAGAAAGAGAGAACCAGTACTCCACAGAAGAGAAACTAAAAAATATTAAGGCAACATTGAAACCCATACACACTTTGAGGTTTTCACTAAATTTTTATTGTCCAATTCCATTTTCTGCCCCACTTGGGACTCTCCTTCTGGCTCTTCCTCAGATTAAACTGAGAAAGGGTAAGTTATGAGAATGAGGCCAAGAGTTCCCAGATGTGTAAATACAAAGAGGCTAAAGTAAACGCTACTCTTACCTGTGACGATGCAAATGACCGTGCAGCAGCTCGGGGAGATTAAGAAGTTGATGAAAGCAATCTGGTAGACTTTCTGTCAAGAACTCTTAGAAGGCAAAGGAAAGCACTTTCCCCTTAAGTATTAAAGATCCAGGAGAGAGTCAGCTGGGAGCAAGTGAATAGTTTCAATAGGTTTAAATCTGATTCTGTACCATAGTGGGTTGCAGGGTGGGGAGATGGTGGACATAAGAGCAGAGCTGGGCTCAAGTTCCTTGGCTGCAGCGCCACATCTGTATTCTGCACCAAGATGAAGGTGAGGCTTTTATTTCTGTGGCCCAGTGTTGCACAGTCAAAGTTCAAGACAGATGAACATTTAAGAGAAGTCATACATTTTTTGCCTGCCACTAGCTCCTATTTAGAAGCAACAGGTAGGAGACACTTAACCTAACTGTCACGTGTATATGTAAAGAGCAGCTGTGGCCAGAGAAACCCAGAGAATGTGATATGCCTCGTCTGCTTTACATCATTCAAAGAGCTTTAGGACTTCAACCTCCTAATGGAGGCAACGTCTCTGGGGACACCTGAGATCATAAAATAATACAATTAAGAATCAAATTCAGGTTTTTTTTTAAGGCAGCAGCAACAGCCTGGTACTCCAAAAGTAGCTAACTTGGCTTAACCTGCTGATGCTGACGTCCAGAGAGAGACTAGCCAGCATTTAGTTTAACCACACACAAACCTCTAAGCTAGGAAACTTTTTGTTTCTAAGTAAATAGGGGGAATATTACATATTCTCAAAAGCCCCCCCCATTTTATTCTTATAGCCCCAGGCACAGCCTTTTAAGCTATGTGTTAAGGCTCTTAGAAGTAAACTACCAAATGCCCTGCCTACTCCATGCCTATAAACTTCTGCAGATCTTTGTGGCCACTTGGATAATTCTGCATTTTATACAAGGAAAGGAGCAAGGGGGGCAGGAGAAGGAGGCGTGCAAGGGGGAAAAGATGTTTAAAAAAAAGGAAAAAAAGAAAAGAAAAATCACTGGGTTGTTACCCATTTTCACATAGACAAGGTTTTCTTTTCCCCTTTACAGAAGCAGGTTCTCTGACTTGGCAGCGCTGACTGAAGTAGCCTCTCTAAGACCCCTTCCTCCTCACGTTTTCCAAGTGACTACAAAACAGACACTAATTTGCTATTTTAAGTACATACATTCAGGGCCTCTTTTATATTGCCTTCTTTGTTATTACCAAATTCCTCAAAAAAAGAGTACATTCCTATACTAGAAGTGGCTACAGGTCCCTCCATGGAGCCCTTGAAGGTAATGTGGAAAAAATGGAGGACATCTCCAGTAAGTTCAGTGCTAATGAAGCTGGAGCTCTTCCTAGTCAGTGGCACTGGTTCTCTTTCCTTTCCAGAAAGAGAACTGGCCACCACAACTAGCACTCCTGTGGCTGTGGCTTCGGCCCCCATACCTTCCTTGCGCTTGCTTTAACAGAGACATGGGGAAGATTCTGACACAGCTGCTCGGCTCACTCAGAGGAACGGGATTGTATGGAGTTTCCTCTTTTCTCAATATACATGGGAGAAAAGTGTGAAAAACTTCCAAACTATTTCTGGGTTTGCCATCCTTGGCTAAGGAGCCCTGTACTAGCAGTCAGTCATCAAATTGCCTAGGAACAGGAATCCGATGTAACTGACATGAAAGCCACCTAGCCCCTAAGAGCAAGACCTAGGGAGGCCACCTCAGACTGCTGCTTTTAAGGCAACAGGAGATTTCATGGGGGCAGGCTGGTGGGGAGCGAGCACTACACTGAAGGGCTGCTGTCAGAGAAACATGTGCCACTGCTTCAGAAAAGAAAGAGCTGGACTATGGAAATACCCAACAGAACACACCAGCACACTGAACCCACGGCAACATTCCCATCACAAAACAGGATGATGACATCAAGTCACAGTGAGGGAAGAGGGCTGGGCAGACAAACTTAAAACCACAGAGGTAAAGACAGCTATTCAGAGAGCTTCAAACAGATGAACAGAGGAAATAAAAAGTAGTTAGATTGGGTAGAAAAAAAAAAGGCACCAGAGGGAATCAGCAAAAGGATAGCAGGAAACCTACTATAAAATTAAAGAGGAGGGAGAGAAATCATTTTCACCACTACCCTCATTTGCCTGGTTTTGTGGGGTTTTGTTTTTGTAGTTTTTTTTTTTTTTAATTTAACCTCCCCAGTTCTCCCTTCCCACCTCTCCCCAACGCAGATGACTTTGGACAGTCATGGATTTCCTCAAGTTCTTTGTTCCTGAGGAGAAAGACACAGAGAAGGGTTGGGAGTAAGGGAGGTGGAGAGGACGGCAAAGAAGAAAAAAAAAAAAAGTTGCCACAGATGTTGTCATACACTAGACCAGAAGGGTTGTGGGTTTGCAAAAACAAAGACAAGGGTAGGGTAAGCGGATCATAACGGGAGAGAGGGAAAGGAAGCAGAGGGAAGGGGCATTGGGCCACCTCTAATGACTACAGTACTACTACTGTAGGGTGCTGGACTCACTCTGAAGGACGCTTATGGTGGCCTGGGCTCGAATCCATGTTATGGAAGGGTTTTGCCTCAAGTCATTCCTCTTGGGGTCGTTGCTGGCCCTGCACTCGTAAGTCCCAGAGTCCTCCAAGGTGAGCCGGGTAATTCTCAGCACACTCACGCCGTTTGACCCGTAGGCGGTGTTTACAGTGACACGGCGCTTCCGAGCACCGTCCCACAGCTGTCTGAAAGACTCTGCCCGGTTGACTTCTGCGTACCACCACTGGATCTCTGGCGTGGGGCTCCCGACCACGTCACAGTACAGCTCAAAGGCGTCCCCCGTGAGCTTAGTTTCTGACATGGGCGACTTGACAAACCCAGCTAGAGGGAGGGGGAGCAGGAATGCAGTGACAGGCCAACCAGAAAAAAAAAAGAAAAGAATCAACAGGTGTTAATAATAATTTAAAGGAAAGAAAAGAAAAGAAAAAAAGCAAATGAG
The DNA here is from genome assembly GCA_004024765.1 of Zapus hudsonius. NCBI lineage: Eukaryota > Metazoa > Chordata > Mammalia > Rodentia > Dipodidae > Zapus > Zapus hudsonius. The sequence continues at coordinate 22,799 of PVHP010010722.1, read as the reverse complement.
TTGCAGAGAACAAAAAAGGATTCATTTTTAAACTATAGAGAGACAGTAATAGCAATTCATACAAGCTTTTAGAAGAAGAACCACCCTGGGAAGCTTATGAAGCAAACGCAGGCCAATTACAAGCTGGGGCAGCCCCGGTGCTGGCCAGGCAGAAGCAAGCCCACTGGAAAGCATTTCAGCAATGGGCCCAGCTGCTAGAATGAGAAAGCCTAGGGTCTGGGGTAAGAGGGTCTTTCCTCAAGGCACAAACCGTTACCTTTCCAAACTCAGCAAGTGATTTGATGAAAGATAACGGGAAGTGGCAGGTATATGACAAGCCAGGATCTCTCTTTTGAATGGGCTAGCATTGCCTTGGAGATGCAACATCTTAACTCATCTACTGGCACCATCTCTGGGTATTGAGAGTCCAAATTTCAGCTGAAAGGCAGCAAATTCCTCACATGCAGGATTCTATCCTGAGTTCAGATTAGACTTTCCTGTCTCCTAGTCTTTCCTGGGCCTATGGCAAACAAACCCAGTCACCTATGATTATTAGGCAGTCTACTGAATGGAGGCCTTCTGGGAACAGGACAAGAGTCTACTTCACAGAGTCAGAATTCATTCCTATTGGATCAGCTCAGAAGCTGAACCAGCAATAACAGCAACCCAACTCAGTGCCACTGAATCCCACAAATTCATAGCACTAGAACATTCTGAAAACCCAGTCCTTGAAATAATCATGGTTCCTGGCAGACTCTCCACAGAGCTTAGCTGCCTGACTTCTAAAGCTGCTACCTACTTCTACTTGCCCAGTACTGCTTCAGATCATGCTTGCATTAGACAAGGCAGCAATGGCAGACAGCAACAAAATGATCATTATTGTCAATTACCAGAAACTTGGAGTTGGGCCTATAGGAAAAGAAACCACAGTGCAAGCATACTCTCATTCATTCCTCACAGGGTTTGTTCAGCATTTCTACCGATTCAGGTAGTGTCCTGAGGTTTAAAGAAATAGCTAAGGAAGGGCATTTTGAGTGGCTTGGCAACTTCCCTTGGGAGGCATAGCTCATGAGCTAAGCATGCTCCTTCGGCAGTGAACAGAGAAGGGGGTCAGGATCTGCCAATATTAGACTGAGAACATTCCAGAGGATAGGAGGATTAAAATGAACAGTTTTCTCACAGTTTAGAAGCCAAGGATGGAATGGTGTTAACTGAAAAGGGAGGCTGCTAGATGGAAATTTTTCTGTTGACATTATAGCAGTATTTGCCTTTGGAGATAAATCCCTTTCCATGGATCTAAGAATACTCAAGTAAGCAGGGCGTGGTGGCGCATGCCTTTAATCCCAGCACTTGGGAGGCAGAGTTAGGAGGATCACCATGAATTCCAGGCCAGCCTAAGACTACACAGTAAATTCCAGGTCAGCCTGGACTAGAGCGAGACCCTACCTCGAAAAACCAAAAAAGAAAAAGTACTCAAGTAGAGGTCAAGACCTCTAAATTCATACTAGTTTTCAACTCCTGAAACTTTCAGGGTCTGAACAGCTCAGAAATATAGTAATTAACAGGCTTAAACTAAATGTTCTATTTTGACTATGCTACTTGAAACTACCTCTTCAGATCTAGAATGCATTCCTTGTAAGGAGCTAATACAAGCCCCTAGCAGCCAAGCATATGCCATTCTCAGACATGAAGAAGCTGTGTAATTACAGAAAGGAGCCCCCATGGCCCATATGAAGAGCTGAGCTTACTGACAGATTTAAACAGCCTCAGTTAGCCTCACCAACTGCCAACTGTCAAGGAAGATGCCTGCCCACAACTATCAGGGAGAAGTCAAGGATGCTGGTTTCACTCATTTTAGTATCAGTTCAATAGCCACTGAAAACTGCTCATCAGTAAATTCCAGAAATACCAGAAAGTATTATTCTGCTTCAATCATATTAACCTAAATTGAAATCTCACTGTCTTATCCTTAAACTGTTTGTGAACTTGGGGAGTTTATATCCTTTAAAATGCGGCAATTATATACTTAAGTACACCATAGAAATATTTTAGTGTACTTGTTTTTTTTCTCCCTTCTTCTGATTTGCACTTCAAAGCAGGGCCTACCAATGGGCGGACCTTGCTAACATACCTTTTATGTTCAAAATCTCCCAGAACTCATGCAATCCCAAAGGCAGCTGAGAAAAAGTCTCAACACTACTGTACAAAACTAAGGGAAGTCACTCTGCCTGACCATCTCACTACAGGCAAGACTTCCTGCCAAAGAGGAAATAAATGTTAATCTGATTCATTCAAATTCAAACCTTCACCTGTACTAAGGAAAATGGGACCAAGTCAAATTTAATTCTTTCATTTGGCAAATCTTGAGATGCATATTTAAACAAATTTATTTAAAAACATGAATACCTTAAAACAGAGAATGGATAACCGTCTGTGTTCTCTTCAAAGATCATTATAACTTATTATCAAGACATTAGCAGGCAACATTTTCTAAGTATTTGTTATATGTTAAAAACCCTTTACAAACATTATCCTCAAAAATGCTTTCTAAGATTGCAGGGCGGCAAAGACTCCAATCTTCAGAGTGCCACAAGCTCTGGGATCAGTTTTTTTTTTTTTAAATGGTGACTCACGCTCACAAGACGAGGTGGAAGAGTGATGGAGGTCCCAACCCAACCACATGTACACATGCAAAAATTACAAAATAAAAATAAATTTCAAAAATTAAAGCCAGGTGTGGTGGTGCACACCTTTTAATCCCAGCACTCGGAAGGCAGAGGTAGGAGGATTGCCGTGAGTTGGGGCCACTCTGAGACTAGTGAATTCCAAGTCAGCCTGGACTAGAGACCCTACCTCAAAAAAAAAATCTAAATTACTAAATTCTGATTAGTAATCTAATTAGTAATCAGATTAGAATCTAATTACTAAAGGATGGAGAAAGGAGTACTTGATCAAAGACTTCTCAAAACAACTTGGGGTAGGGGTAGGGGGAGATGCTGTACAGAAGTAAAGTCCTGAGGAGCAAGGATGCCCTACTTCAGGTGGTTGCAATGTCATGCCCCTGGAGACCTCAGATGTGGTTTCTCTGGTGACATAGTCAGAAGCAAATAACGGGCAGCACTTGAACTTCTTTGTACATACCATTTTATTCACTTAACTAGCAAGGTTCCTAAGGTAGATGCAGACAGGTTCATGATGTGCCCAAGATCCCAGAGATGGATAATCCTGAGTGCATCTGTCTTTAGTTCTTACTCTGCATTGCCTCTACAAAACTAAGTGATTTCTTGATAGCTAGACACTCATTAAAACTCATGCAGACAGGTTTCTTTCCCCTCCAAACAGTAAGGAAAAGAAGGGACGAGTAACTTCTCTACACAGTAAGTGCTGTGAAATCACAATTAGCAAGAGAAAGTTATTAGCAACCATCCACCTCATTATCTATCCAAAATTAGTTCCAATTCAGGAGAAGAACCCAGTTTCAGAGGCAGCAGGCAGTTAGGCAGCTCAGAACCTGACTCACTGTCTTGCCTTTCATTACCAAGGACTTTCAAACTGTGCCTTCCACATGAAAGCACACAATTGCATCAAGTTGAGGGACCCACAGAAGCATCAAACTGAGCAAAGATGATACAGGCTGGGGGAGAGGGGAACGACTGGAAACTGTTGTTGGAGGGGGTGAAAATGGAGTAAAAGTGTAAATGTGAAATTGCATAATTGAGGGTGCGGGATGAGAGGTGGCTATGACAGCTGGGGCTAGCAGTGGGAGAAGAGGAGGAGCTCTGGCAAGAAAAACTGGAGATTATATAGCAGGGGTGAGAAGAAAAAGGGAACAGAGCAAACTGAGCCCAATCCTAAGAAAACTGCTTCTATACATGTGTGTGTGGGGGGGGGGGGCTAGGCTAACCCTACCCTAGGCAGGAGGGATATCAGTGATTTTCACAGCCTTTAGGGCAACTACAGAATAGGTAGGAACACTACTTCTCCTCAAAGCTGACTACTGCCAAGTTGAGTCTTTAAATTTTGCCCACTTTTGCCACTAACACACACACACACACACCAACTGTCCCCTCAAGGTCCCTCTACCACTAATTTCCTGTGGGTAGCTCATGTAGTTCTCTCCTAGGAGTCTCCCAATAAAGAGGAAATGACATAAGAGAGCTTCTCTCCCCCCACACACACCTCCCACCCACACACTCACACAAATTCAAACTGCCTACCTCAAAATGAAGACTGAGCAAGATTTACTGCTGCTATCTAAATATGGTCACACAGACTATTTCAGATCTGTCTGAATGGCCAGTGACTGCTGGAAGGCTGACAGAGGCTTGAGCCTGACAGGCTTATGAACAGCTTGCCTATCCCTACTGTTAATTAAGAAGCAAATCATTTATCACTATTGCTTAACATCAAATTCAGGCCAGAAGTCCATCACCACTCTTCCCATGTAAACCAACAAAGAATGAGGCAGTTCTGAAGCCCTGGGAGTGGGTAGAAACAGGGCAACTTCTTTTTCTGCAATGTGAGGAGAGGGCATGAATCTGATCTAATGGATTAGCCTAATCACTAGGTAGAGATAACAGCTATTACAAAGCATTTTCCAAATTCAAACTACTTTATTCACGGCTATCTCAACTGGGCAGAAATGACAAAAGATTAAGATTAAGATCACCTTTATCGCTAACTTCTAGAAAGCCAGAGCCCACCCTTCATCCTAAAATTCTACTATCCAAAATGCTAAAAGGATTCTGCCTGGCCTCTATCAAGTAGCCTTCTGCTTTTTTTTTTTTTTTTTTAGTTGGCAGTTAAATTTTTTTTAAGTTGGTGGTTAAATTTAGTAAACTATAGAATCAGGTTGCCTGAGTTCACATGAGGTTCTGCCACTGACTGTATAACCTCCCTGAGCTTCATCACCTTAATCTGTAAAAGACTAAAAATAGCATTACCTTATAAGGTTATTGTGAGAATTACATAAACAGCAAAGCTTAAAACTGCCTGGCACACAATAAGCACTCAATGTTACCTATTATTATATGTCTCATAGAAAGAAATGTTAAGCAGTCTACAGCACTACTTCACAACAGCCTGACTCAAACTTCAAGAAATAAAAAATCAATCATAATCTTTCAAATAAAATGAAAACCAAAATGGAAATGTTGCCTTAAGGAAGCAATGAAAAATAAGGGAATTCTTCATTCCTATTCTTAAAGCAAATTGTATAGGGAAGAGTGTTAAGAGTAAAAACACGTGCGAACTCACAGATTTGAACAATTACTAGAGCTATAAGCCATTTAACTAGAGAATTATAAATATGGGGAAAACCAATAAGACAGGCTGTACATTCTAGGCCAGCCTGAGCTATAGAATAAATAAGTAAATAAAGCACTACAAATTCTCCTTAAAAAGAAAAACAAAGAATAAGCCTATAACTTACAAGTCAGTTTAATGGGATAAACTGTAAATTCACAAAATATAAGATAAAATGGTAGTTGTAAGGATTTTGATTCATGTCAGATTAGTTTCACTTCTGCCTAAAAAACAAGTGACACTTTTTTTTTCAAGTGACACTTTTTTAAAAATATTTTTTATTCAATTTCAAGCAGAGAGATACAGAGAGAGAGAGAGAGAGAGAGAGAGAGAGAGAGAGAGAGAGAGAGAGAGAGAGAACATACACCAGGGCCACAACCTTGTGGGTCTGGCTTATGTGGGTCCTGGGGAATTGAACCCAAAGCCTTAGGCACTGGAGGCAAGTGCCTTAACCACTGAGCCATCACTCCAGCCCCAAGTGACACTTTTTGAATCAGTATCTGCACAACTTAATTCTTTTTTTTTTAATTGTCCACAATGAGTTACATTATTTAATGGGCAAACAATGAGTTGTTATCCCCAGTTTCCCAATGTCCCTCTTCCCCAACAACTTAATTCTTAACAGTTTCTTTAAATGGTAATGTATGAAGACGGATTCATAAAACATCAGATAACTTTAGGACAGAATCACAAAAAAAAAAAAAGTATCTACAAGAGTGATCTTTAATAAGGAGTCTGAGTTCAGATTTTTTATCAATTCCCAGTGACAAAGTAAGCAAACACAATCTTCTTAGAACCATGGGTTTTAAAAAGGCGTGACGAAAGTTTAACCCAGAAGTCATGAAGCTTCTCTCATCCAGAAAATTACAAGCACAAAATTATGGGGGAGGGGGAAAGGGAGGATTTCCCCACCCTAGGTTTGATACACTGAAACTACACAGTACTACTACTTCTGTTAGATAAATGAATATGCAGAAGGGTCTCTCTATTAAACCAAGAGCTCACCTTATAGAGCAAGAGACTGGATTCTTCAATTTCTTCAACCTGTTTCCTCATTTGGAAAATGGGAACAATAATTTCTATCTTAAGGTCATGGTAAAATTGACAGAACCATGCACGTAAAATAACTAAGCCGTGGAATAAAGAGATGGCATAGTGGTTAAGGCATTTGCCTGCAACACAGAAGGACCCAAATTTGATTCCCCAGTGTCCATATAAAGCCCTATGCACAAGAGGGCACATGTGTCTGATGTTCATTTGCAGTGGCTGGAAGCTTTGACATTCTCTCTCTCTCTCTCTCTCTCTCTCTCTCTCTCTCTCTCTCTCTCTCTCTCTCTCTCTCCCTCTCTCTCTCTCTCTCTCTCTCTCCCTCCCTCCCTCCCTCCTTCCCTTTCTCTCCCTCCCTCCCTCAAAATATTTTTTAAAAAACTAAAATGTGAAGCTATAAGTATAATAATATAATGTGGCAGCTTCATGCAGTCATTCTCTGCTATAATTTAAACAGCAATCTAAACTAGTCCTAGGTGCTCTGGGGAAGTACTTCAAAAGCAAGTGAAGAAAAGTGAAAGTAGCATTCAGAGACTTACCCATGGGGAAAGAAAATTTGACTCAATTTTTCAGTTTTTAAAAATTTTTTCCAAAGGAAAAGAACATTGAAAATCACCACCAGCCCAGAGAATGTCATCATATTTCAAACAGAAAATAACATTAAAAGTTGCCAGCAAGGAATAAAAACAATTTATAATAAATTCTGGTTTAAAAAAAAAATAAGGTCTTAACTAGCTAAGTGGTGGCACTTGCCTTTAATACCAGCAATTGGGAGGCAGAAGTAGGTTATCAGAGGTAGGAAGATAGCCATGAGTTTGAGGCCAGCCTGAGACTACATAGTGAATTCCAGGTCAGCCTGGGCAAGAAAAACAAAACAAATAATAATAATAATGTCTTTTATAAAACCAGACATTTGATCTAAGAAATAGAAGGAATTAGAAAACTTTAATAGCAAAGAGAAGAATCAAGTTCAGTGTGAGCTCTTGGACTTCCTGTATATTCTATTCGCTGTCTCTGCATGCTGAGTCTTAGAGCTCTCCTGATGTTATTTATCAGCACATCCTAGCCACTGAGTCTCAGGCTTTTATAGTCTTAAATAGTTTCATTGTTAAAGATACTCCTGAAACTAAACAACATTTCTTCCTCAGGCCAGACAGCAAAATCAAACCCAAGAAAGCAAGCCCAAATACAGTGGATCAAGCCCCATTTGACAATGACATCAAAATGACCTTGACTTTTTAAAACAAAGAATGTGTTCAAATTAGAACTGTATCAGCCACAAACTGCTATCAAGCCAATCTTTTTTGGGAAACTTTAAGTCATCCACTTTCTTGGGGTTTTTTTGTTTTATTTTGTAATTCAGGCTGGACTTACTAGGTGTTGGAATTATGAGAATGAGCCACCATGCAGGATGGTGATTAACTTTTTAATTTCACAAATAATACTCAAACTGCTGATACAGAAAGGGAAAAGCTGGAATTTGGAAGTGTACTTAAAGAAAGGTTTGGTTCAAAAACTAAAACCTACAGAGTTAAGTAAACGCTCAGAAGAGCTTTCTAATCCCACCTCCCCAAAAAACAAAAACAAACAAAAAAATAGCTGTAGGCCAAAATGGTGCTTTGAGAAGCACCAAAAGCAATTTTAAAAGAAAAAAAAAAAAAGCAAGCAGAGAACATTTCAAGACTGTATTTCAGTTGATTGTGGGGTTAGGCTTTATTAAAAATAAAATGTAAACCATACTCTATAAACACTAAATGGTTCAATTTGATAATTTTCTACCTCACCAATATTTAAGTCGGGTTCTTGAACCTTCTTCTAAGACCATCTGTATATTTCCCTGTAAAATTCACTTTCAGCAAAGAATTCTAAGTCCCTTTTTGTGTAACAAAAACTCCCCTATCCTCAATGTCTCCCCATCCTCAATTCTGATCAGGTTCCTCAACCTCTACCATTATCTCCTCAGGTAACATCTGATCAACCTGCCTGCAAGCAATAAGAATTCGGTTAAGGGCTGGAGAGATTGCTCGTGGTTAAATGGCTTGCCTACAAAGCCTAAGGACTCAGGTTCAATTCCCCAGTACCCACATAAAGCCAGATGCACAAAGTGGCACATTCATCTGGAGTTTGTTTGCAAAAAGCTGGAGGCCCTGGAAGTCCATTCTCATTCTCTCTCCCAGCCCTCTCCCCTTCCCTCTTAATCTGCACCCCATCAAATTCATAAATTTTTAAAAAGAATCTGGTTTAGTCTGGTTTAGCCTAATGGCTCTTCTTTGCAATTTTCCATCCGTTGACCACAATCCAACTCCTTAACCATAAATTCCTGCTTCCCATGTTATGTTTGCTAGCCCAATCCCATTGTAGAGGTCCGTATGCCTATCATCCTGGTAGTCTTGACTGTGCTTTAACAAATTTCACTGAGTAATTTTTCCCTTAAGTTAAATAAGCCATTCTTAAAATCCATGAGTAATTACTAACAAAAACTAGAATTACTTTTTCTGTGTAGCATGCTTATCTACCTTATAACTTTTGATAGGGTAGTCACTTTTTTCCCCCGACAACTACCAATTATCAAGATTAAATATTAAAGATAACATAATTTAAAACAGGCATGGTAAACCAGATGTGGTGGCACATGCCTTTAATCCCAGCACTCAGGAGACAGAAGGATCACTGAGTTTGAGGCAACCCTGAGACTACATAGTGAACTTCAGATAGAAAATCAAAAAAATGGGCATGGTTGATTATCCCTGTAATCCCAGAACTCGAGAGACTGAGTCAGGAGAATTGTCACAAGTTCAAAACCAGCCTGGTTGACAATGAGATTTAGGCCAGCCTGAGACTACCTCAAAAAAAAAAAAAAACACTGCTCAGCTCATTTGTCTATCATCACATATCCCATGAGTAACTACAAGAAACACAAATAGTTCCAAGTTGATCATCTGAATATAATGTAGAAAATATTTCAATTCAGAGACAACAAGACCTCTTTCCTATCTTCCCACCTCCCTCAGGTAAGGTCTCACTCACCAGGCTGACCTGAAATTCCCTATGTAGTCTCAGGGTGGCCTGGAACTCACAGTAGTTCTACTGCCTCTGCCTCCCCAGTGCTGGGATTAAAGGCTGCCAACACCACGCCAGCTTCCTATCTTCTTTTAAAGTCATTCAAGAGAGTCAAATACATCACACAGAGGGAAATTTAATTTTCAATCCACACACCATGATGTTACAGTCCTACTCTTCCAGGCCAATGAATTATTTTCAAAGCATATTGGTATTATATAGCAAAGGCAAAACTTCCTTTAGATGGCAAAATCCCATGGATCAAAATTATCTGGCAGACTCACTAAGAAGCACCTGACTCCAACCCCAGAGTTCTCATTCAGGAGACTGAAGTGCATCCCTAACAGTCTCAGGTGACCTAGTGGTGCTAGCCCATGGACCACCTGACAAGTCTAAGCACTCTGAAACTGCTACAGTTCCCAGCTTAGTCAAACTGAAGAAAATAACAGCATAGGTGTTACACAGGTATCTTTTAAATGAAGATGTTCCCAGCAGCTGTTTGCTCCATGGCTAAAAGCAGCAGCAAAATGGTCTCTTACTGAGCTTTGTCACTCACTAAGACTACAAAATAATGGATTATCCTGCATTTTCAGGTTACTTGTTTGATGTGGGGTCTCATGTAGCCCAAGCTGGCTTCAAACTCCTTATGAAGCCAACACTAACTTCCTGAGTGTTGGGGTGATAGGCACATTGCCACCACCAGGGTTACTTTGTAATTTTCAGTTTACCAAGCTATAAACTAAAAACATAACTTCAACCCAATTTACCATTTATTAAGGACCCATTTTTCAAGTACTTTATGGGCAGGGTGGTTAAACTTCATTCCTTAAAATATGAGACACAGTAGTCATCAAAATGCAAATGCTAAAGGACACTTAGAAGTATGTAAGAGGAATGTATATACATTAGGCTGCAGGACAGGGCTGATGTAGTACACCTGTAATCTGAGTCTAGCCTTGTCAGCGGTGAAGCCAGAGGTGAGATGATCTAGACAAGAGAAAGCAGTGTGAACAGGGTTGAAAAGTGACAGGAAGGTGGGATACCTTGCTGATCACAGAGGCACTCAAAACAATGCAGGCGCCAGGCAGCCTTTAATCCCAGCACTCGGAGGTAGGAGGATCGCCTTGAGTTCGAGGCCACCCTGAGACTACAGAGTGAATTCCAGATCAGCTTGGGCTAGAGTGAGACCCTACCTTGAAAATAACAAAAAACAATACAGGCTATTGGTACTGTTTTTGGTTGCCCACCAGAACTAAATTAAATCCCTTTTGCTAGAACTGAGCTGAGAGCCGGGCATGGTGGTGCATGCCTTTAATCCCAGCACTCAGGAGGCAGAGGTAGGAGGATCACTGTGAGTTCGAGACCAGCTTAAGACTACATAGTGAATTCCAGGTCAGCCTGGGCTAGGGCGAGACCCTGACTTGAAAAACCGAAGGGGGGAAAAAAAAAAAAGAATTGAGCTGGAAGCTTTGGCTGTCATGTTGCCAGAAATTACTATTCTGGGTGCTGGGATTTTTATTCTACTGTGGACCCTGTATCCCATACTACTGACTACCCAAATAAGGTGTGGCCTGACTGTCATAGAGGTAACAAACTACTTTGATTGAATTTGAAGCCTGCTCCTCAGTAGGGGACTCATGCCTTGAACTGTAAACCCAGTCAAAAGTCCAAGGAACCCAGGCGTGGCGCCTTTAATCCCAGCTTGAGGGAAGCATAGATAAGAGGATTTGAGTTTGAGGCCACCCTGAGACTACATAGTGAATTCCAGGTCAGCCTGGGCTAGAGGAGATCCTACCTTGAAAAACCAAGAAGTCCATGGAATACCTGGTATTATAAACCATTCAGGAAGATCTGTCTGTATTTCTTTCTAAATTCTCAATAATTACATAATTAGAGTTCATTCTTAAACTAAGCAAAACTTATCATCATTAAACAGGAATTTATCATATATTCAACCCACAGTTAGAAGAATTAAACAGATCCTACTTGTAGAATTTAGCAACAAATCTAGAGACCATCAATAACACTTTCTTAAAATTAATTTTACTTCTTGACAATGAAGTATTATTCAACACTAGAAAGAAATGAGCTACTGGTCTATGTAAAGGCCAGGAAAAGATCTTAAATGTGTATTATTTTAAAAGCCAGTCTAGAAAAAGTTATTAAACTAAATTATTCCAACTATATGACATTCTAGAAATAGCAAAACTAGAGAGACAAGAGAAAGATCAGAGGGTGCCAAGAGTTAAGGAAAGGATAAATTGGTAAGGCACAGAGGCTTGTTAGGGCTGTCAAACTACTCTGATACTGCAATGATGTGTACATGTTAAGACATGTATATGTTACTAGGGTAATATATGTGGCTATAAATTTTATGACAAATTTGTGTAGTTGTCTCATTCATGCACTGATTTGAAACAAGGTCTCATCATATAGCACTGGCTAGCTTAAAACTTGCTAGATAGGCTAGCCTAGAACTTGAGATGCTTCCCCTGCCTGACTCCTGAATGCTGCAATTATAGGTGGCCCACCACTTAGCTCATTAATTTTTAAATGAAAAAAATTATATCAAAATCCATAGAATTCGCAACACCAAAAATGAACTCCAATGTCAACTATAAAATTTTAATGATGACAACAACTTGAGGTTTCTCAATTGTAACAATCTTCTGAAGAATGCTGTCTTGAGAGAGGATGTATGTATGAGGGGACAAGGAAGATAGGGAAGCCATATATACCTTTTCCATTTTGCTGTAGGCCAAAGATCAATTAAGTCCTGGGGCTAGGGAGAAAGCTCAGTCAGTAAAGTACCTGCTTTAAATAAGCAGAAAGACCTGAGTTTGATCCTCAATATTCACATAAGATGCAGAGTGTGTGTATATATATATACATATATATGTGTGTGTTTATATGTATGTATGTATGTATGTATGTATGTATGTATGTATGTATGTATGTATGTATGCATGTATGTTAGTGTGCACCTGTAAATCCAGCCCCAAGCTGGCCTCAAGCTTGTGATCCTCATGCCTGTTTTCTTTACAGGTATGCACCACTATATCTAGCAGCAGTCAAGCTTTACTGATTATTTCTGTGCCAGACACCAAATATTATCACATATTTTAATTTGCTATGTAACAATGCAAAATACCACCTAAATTTTTATTTTCTTTCTATAGATAACAGTAACATGACACCCACCCCTATAATTCCAGAGTTTGCAATACCAACTGCAATGCTTTATTTACAAAGGACACTAGCACTAAATAATACCCTAAATATACCACTAAATCCAAACACATTTCATCTTAGAGTGACTGGTACAAGGTGTATTCCAATTCCTTCTCACCCAAGTTACCAGCTCGAGACTTTATATAAAACAGTATACTGCTATATGTTCCTATCATGTGCATATTCTTAGATTTCAAGGTAAATGACAAGCTGTTTCCCAACAAAGAAAAATTTTGAAATAAAATGTATTTGACTGGCCAGGCTTGGGGGATGGGTCTATAATCCAGATTTTGGGGAGGCTGAAGATGGCAAGTTCAAGGTGTTTCTAGAATACTTTTACTAAAGATTAGCAGTTGCTCCAGAAATTATTCCTATGGCTAAGATATCAAATATATGAACAAACATTCAAGATTTCTTCCTGAAAGCACACAGAAGAATAAAAATCACAGATGCATATTGTTCTTTTCCATTTAATGAAGCTTTGTTTGAAATGAGAAAGGCTCTCTCACTAGGCCAATTTCAGTACCAAGAAAGCAGTCATCATGAACACAATTCCCTTTGTGACAGTTAGTAACAACAGATGCATTCTAGTACTCTCTAAATTTATATAAATGGAAATGTCTGTCATTCCAACTATATTCAAAAGACTATAAATAACAATATGAGTTATTACATAGTCAATACTACTAAATGCAAAGCATCACAGTATGTAAATCTATGTCTATACAGAACAAGCTTGGACAGCATATACAACAAACTATTAACAGTGTTTATTCCTAGGGAGTTGCAATAAAGAAGTTCAAAATTTTACTTTAAGCACTTGAAGTTTTCATGTTATGCTCCATGTTGAATTTTTCATGTTTCCATTCTCAGGTTTTAAAAATCAATAACTTTTCCCTTCTTTCAAAAATGTGAACTAATTCTATATCAAAAGTTTGGATAACCACTCCAAGAGGGACTGTCCTTCCTGTCTGCTAATCTTCTTTCCTGTAGTTCTACCTACTCTGAAAACCCAGCCTGATAAGACCTTCAAGTACGATACAGAGAATGTAATGACAAGCTTATATATCTGGTTACCTAACGCTCACCTAACTACTAGCCCTGTCAAGTTTTTCCAGTAGTGTTATTTTGAGAGCTGAAGACGATACAATTGTTGCGCTCTTTCGGTGACAGATAGTGTTACAGAAAGGTAAGGTGGCATTCTGCTAACCACCACTAAAACATCATTTCACACACTCTTTTACAGTCTGGCTTTAAAAGCTGCTGCAATATACATATCTGTTAGTGAAACACAGCTGCAAAGCAGCTCTTACTTCTGGTAGTTTCTGAGCAGTATTACTTGAACAAGCTCTACCTCTCTGAATATTTTAGTGGACTTCTCTGTCCTCAATGCATATCAAAATCTACCTTTTCATCCCCTAGCTATAAAACTGGGTTGGTTACCTACTATTATCACCCACCCCTTAATTGAATTTTAGTGTTTACCTGCCACAGGGTAGCAAATTATATGCTCCAAGGGCAGACAGTTCATACATACTCCGTAACCCCTGATAGCCTTGAAAGGAAACACTAGGATTTATCAGCTCACAAACGGGCACCTCATAGCTCACACTTCACTTCTAGCTGCCTGCCTGGAATTCTTTCTGCCTCACTTCCTTTGTGACTAGGCCTCAAATACTAGCTAAACTGTTTGAGAGAAATTTGAGCATTATGACCCTGTAAGGATTAAAAGATTTAAAAGCATGTTAGAAAAATCACTACCAAAAAAATTATTAAACACCTATTAGGAAATGTAAAAATACTCCAAAATCCCAATGTATAAATACTCCTGCTCAAATAAAGTTACGTAAACTAAACTGAATGCTTCAAGTATATGTCACCTCTTTGCCTAAAAAGTAATTCAAGTAAAACAAAATATAAAAATTTTAAATGTACTATACAAGATTTGCTATACAATGTACCTAATTATTAATACAGATATTTAAAAACTTTTAAATGGCAAATATTTACTTAGGAACAACTGAAGATATTTGATAGGAGAGAAACAAGTAAATATTGAGAAAATTAAATGGAAAAAGAAAATTCTTTATAAAAATTTATGTATACATAACTAAGGCACAAAGCTCTTTAACAGAATCAGAATCAGATTGTGGAAGAAAATGGCAAATAACAGAAGTATGGGAACAGGAATGTAGCACAAACTTCATGGATTTCTTTAACCATTTACAGTATTGTAGTAATTACTAAAGTCAAATTCTGCTATTAAAATTTGAAAACAGGGATTGGAAAGATGGCCTGGCAGTTAAGGCACTTGCCTGCAAAGCTTAACAACCGAGGGTTGGATTCCCCAGTACCCACATAAGCCAGATGCACAAGGTGGTATATGCATCTGGAATTCTGATGCAGTGGCTAGAAGCCCTAGCATGCCCATTTTCTCTTACACACACACAAATAAATAAAACATTAAAATTTTTTAAAACAAGGGCTGGAGAGATGGCTCAGAGGTTAAGGCACTTGCCTCCAGTACCTAAGGCCCCCGGTTCAACTCCCCAGTACCCACATAAGCCAGACCCACAAGGTGGTGGCCCTGGTGCTCTCTCTATCTCTATCTCTCTTTTTCTCTCTCTGTATTTCTCTGCTTGAAAAATGAATAAATAAAAATATTTTTTAAAAAATTGAAAACAAAACATTCAAGATGGAAATGTGTCTAGCTTTTATTTTTGTTTTTGTTTTTCGAGGTAGGGTCTCACTCTAACCCAGGCTCACCTGAAATTCACTATGTAGTCTCAGACTGGCATTGAACTTATGGTGATCCTCCTACCTTGCCTCCTAAATGCTGGGATTAAAGGCATGCACCACCATGCCCAGCAGCCTCTAGCATTTAACAAGAACCAAGAGATTCAAAACATTCATTGGATAACTGAAAATCATGTACCAGACTTTCCTAGTAAAAATAGTCAAGTGACTATGAAAACATGTGACTTCTATAGCACAATCTAGTTTTGAAAGCACAATAAATTACCTGCAACATTAGCAACCTACTCCAAGATTACTTTAAATGTAAGGAACAAGGCTGGGAAGATGGTTCAGAAGTTAGAGGCACTTGCTTGCCAAGCCTACCAGCTTGGGTTCAATTCTCAAGCTTCCATATAAACCAGATGCCAAAAAAAATTGGCTCAAGCATCTGATGTCCTTTGTGGAGGCAAAAGGTCTTGGAATGAAGCCGGGCGTGGTGGCGCATACCTTTAATCCCAGCACTGGGGAGGCAGAAGAAAGAGGATTGCCATGAGTTCAAGGCCACCCTGAGACTACATAGTGAATTCCAGGTCAGCCTGGGCTAGAGTGAGACCCTACCTCGAAAACCCCCCCCCCCAAAAAAAAGGTCTTGGAATGTGCCACACCATGTGCAAATAATTGGGGGGGGGGGGCTGAAGAGATGGCTCAGCAGTTAAGGCACTTTTCTGCAAAGCCTAACAACTTGGGATCAATTCCCCAGTACCCACATAAAGCCAGATACACAAAGAGACACATGTTCCTGGAGGCCCTGATGTGCCCATTTTTCTGTCTGTCTGTCCTCTCTCTCTCTCTCTCTCTCTCTCTCTCTCTCTCTCTCTCTCTCTCTCTCTCTCTGCTTGCAAATAAGTAAAAATAAAAACATTTTAAAAGACATATAAGGACTGGAGAGATAGTAATTAAAGTGCTTTCTTGGCAAACATGAGGACCTCAGTTTGATCCCTAATGTCCACATAAATACCAGGTATGGTGGTATGACCCCAATACTGGGGAGGTAGAAACAGGAGGATCTCTGGGGCTGGATGGAGAGCCAGCCAGTCTAACCTAATTGGTGAGTTCCAGCCAATGTACTGTCCTATGAACCATCATTTTTTATTGATATCTTTTTTATCCAAAATTAAATACATTGTATTAGCAAAGATTATGTTGGTATCCCCATTTCCCTCCTCCCTGTCCCCAATCCACTGGGAATCCTCCTCGGTGGGCATAGTGGATCAATCCATGGGGTGGGGCTTATGGATATCACAGGAGGCAGCCAGTGAACCATCAGTTTTGCAGTGAACCTACACAGTGTGAACCTATATTATGGTGAACTATAAATACCAAGAACCTAAAATTCACAAAGATGGCCCTTTACAATCAAACACTTGATTAAGCACCATTCTGTGTTATCATTTAATCTCGTAAAAACTTCATGGGTTAGTATATGCTACTCTTAACTAAAATGGAAAGAGAAGATTTCAGAGCTACTACCAAATCCAGTGCCTTTTCTACTCAACTTCAATGCCTCACAAGATTTTTGGCAAAATCCTTATTTATAATGGTCATAACATAGGTTTATTGATTCTGTAACACTGTTCAAACCTGAGTGTAGAAGACAATTTAAAAATAATCTAGTTTCATAAAAACAAATTTTAGTTGAATAATTAGAATTGCTATTAAGAGTTTCAAACAAATACATGAACTGTAATATATGATCATGCTTCAGCATATAATGATTAACACCACTGTTCTTGGAATCTGTTATATTACTTATTCTTATACTCTGCATCCCTTGCCATGGCTCTTACCCAAAAGACGGAAGAGTAGATCTCTTACACTGAACTATTGATATTCAGTAATATTTGACTGGTCAAAAGACTGCCTTTAGTCCCAGCCCTAGAGAGGTTGGGGTAGGATTGCAATGAGTTCAAAGCCAGCCTGGGACTACAGAGTGAGTTCAAGGTCAGCCTGGACTAGAGGGAGACCCTGCCTCAAAAGAGCATGGCGGCTCATGCTTTTAGTCCCAGGAGAAAGAGGTAGGAGGATCACCATGAGTTCAAGGCTACCCTGAGACCACATAGTGAAATTTTAGGTCAGCCTGGGCTAGAGTAAGAATCTACCTCAAAAAACCAACAATTTAAAAAACTCAGGGCAGGGATATAGCTCAGTGGTAGAGTACTTGCCTAACATACAAAAGGCTTCAGTTTCAATCCCCAATGCCACAAAACAAACAAAAAGACTTCAAGAAACAATGGTTTCATTTAGTGCTGGAATTTAACTGTAAGAAAGTACATCCCTAGTCCATAGAACCAACACCCAGTTTCTGCAATTCTTTACTTCAGGCAGTTATGATTCAGCCAAATGAAAATTATCCTGTACCCACTAGGAAGAAAAACATGTGGTCACACCTTCTTCAAAATCAAGAATCTAAGTGTGGTATATTCTAACCTCTAAATTACAAGCAAAATTTTCTGAAAGAGGACAAGTCTTCTGCCAACATCCCCCAAAATAGCTACATCATCTGTCCTAAGACAATAATGCCCTAAGTTTTAAAGTATTTTAGGCAAGCAAAAGAGAAAAATCCTGGGGGGAAAAAAGTCTTCCGCTCACCTTCCTGAAAACAGCATTAGTTTTCACGGAATAAATTTTAAAATTACCTTGTCAAATATAAGGTAGCTGAAGACAACACAAATAGAACTATGATGTAAACAAAATAAATCACTACACCTAAGCTTCATTTTCCTACACGAAGGATGCAATGGCCTGTAATTTTGTCCTTGTGAAATGCACATTATGAGGCTTTGTGTTTTATTGAGACAGGGTCTCAAGTAGCCCAGGCTGGCCTCAAACTTATTATGTAGCAGAGGAAAACCTTGAACTCCTGGTCTTCCTGCTTTCCACCTAATTATGGGATAAAAGTTGCTGTGTCTTTTAAATTCTAAATGACAACACCAAAACAGGTAGGCACACACACACACACACACACACACACACACACACACACAGGAAGCCAAGTGTTGGGGTTCACACCTGCAATCCCAGCACTTCAGGAGACAAAAAGTAGGAGGATGGGTATAAATTCAAGGCCAGCCTGAGCTACATAGTATAGTCCAGGTCAGACTGGACTACTAAGTGAGACCCCATCTTACCCTACCTCTCACAAAAAAATGCTTACCAGATTTAGCAACTAAAAATTCTTCACTGTTTATCTGAAAATCAAATGTAACAGAGCAACCTGCATTTTCACGGCAGTCTTCCATTAGTAAACTGTCAGGTAAGCTCCCATTCCCACCAAGGGAACAGCACCAACTCCCACTTCTACAAGACAGATGGGGCCAGCCCCCAGCAGAATTCAAACTAACCAATTTTTGGAAGATGAAAATGCTCTTTTCCAGATTCAGTTTTATTAATAGCACCCATTTGTCATTTAAAAAAGCCTAATTTAGCCAGGTGTGGTGGTGCACACCTTTAATCCCAGCACTCAAGAGGCAGAGATAGGAGGATTGCTGAGAGTTCAAGGACACACTGAGACTACAGAGTGAATTATAGGTCAGCCTGGGCTAGAGTGAAAGACCCTACATCAAAAAAAAAAAAAAAATTTAAATGATCAAAGACTACCTCTTACTGGGTCCCAGGTAAGGAATGCTTTGGTGCATTCTACAGATTAGGAGAATTTCATTGCTTATGTTTTTGTTAACTAAACTTTAGTTGCTTGCAAAGGTTAAGTTTGAAATACTACTATTTCTAAAAGCTAATGAACTTTTCCTGAATGTAGAACTTTAGAACTAGAAACTAATTTCTGACTCTACAACTTTTGGAAAGCCCCTTTTATCTCACATTCATTTCCCGTTTTTGTTGTTGCTTTTTCTCCTAACTGTAATAAACACTCTCGAGAGGCTCTTTAGTTTTGTTCCTTTCCTTTCGAGCAGCACTTTGCCCTAATTATGATGATTCTGACAATGGTGAGCACAAATAATTCGGTTTCATTAAAATGATCTAGTACTAGCCCTTGCAGCCAGCCATCCACCTTTGGAGACTGTCCAATTCCCTCACTTCATTTACACTGCTACTGGAAGGTATTAATAGAGAATCTCATCTCCCTAGCGCTCCCTTTTCCTCAGTTTAGCTCCGAAATCTTAAACCACCATCAATACAAAATTATCTACATCTTCTCTTAAATTTAGTCAGAAGGCATTCTTAACTACCTCAAGTTCAGGCTCAGTGAGAAAACAACGGCACTGTTAGTAGGACATAATTAGAATATGCAACCACTGTTATTTTGTCTAAGGGTAATTCAATGACAGCTCACTGCAAGCTGTATGAAACCTCTTTATACTTGCTCTTTTCCAGGTAGCAGTTTTCTGGTTTGCATTAAGGCCATTTACTTCATCTCCCTTGGTGAAAGACTTGATACACAGCATTAATGAATATAATCTCAATGCCTGAACTGCTGTGCTAATTTTTTCCAGGTGCTCTGTAACAGTCCCCAAACCTGTTAAACTTGCATAATGGGGGGAAAAAATCCCAAGTTAAATTTAACAAATTCCTTCAATCTATAGATTAAAAAGTTATCTCACAGACAGTTGCCAACAGAGGAGGAGGACGGCTTCTTATTGCCTTTTTTCCCCTCTAAGTAATGCCCAAAACCAAGAACATAAACAGGCCACTACTCTAGGGCCTTCTGTGAAAGGCAGTTGACTCGTCAGGGATGACGAGGCTGGATGACGAGGCTGTATTCAAGTCAATCTGTACTCACCAGAAAATGCGCCTCAGCCTACAAGGGAGCTCAGCTCAGAAAACACAGCAGTGCTCCCAGCCCTGTATTTATGCAGGGGCTAGAGAACAAGGAATCCAAGCCCTAACTCAAAAGAAAGGACAACATACTAGGACAACGAGTATGTTTTAATCATAATACTCAAATTGCTGTGGCTTCCTTTATTCCCTCAAGTTCAAATAGAGGGCAAGACCTCAAAACTGCATAAATGGCTAAAGCAGTACTTCTAAAATGCCATACTTTTCATAATGACTAACAACGGTATATAATTTACCGATAAATGCCTTGAGAAAACCCTGCATCACCAGATTGTTCTGGGCTAAAATGGCATATTAAAAAATAAAAATTTCTGAGTTTTTTTTTGGGGGAAGGGAAACATGATCCTGGAAAACAGGAGCTGCTGCTCTAGCCCAGGTGACAGAATGTTGGAAGGTAGTTCTGTCAGGCTAACTCCTCCAAAACTGAGTCAGGAATGGTGGCACACCCACTTAATCATAACACTCTAGAAGCTGAGGACTGCTTAGTTCTTGGGCTACATAACAAGATTTTGTCTAAAAAAAATTTTTTTAACCCACAAAACTGAGTGTGGCTGCACATGTCTGTAATCACAACATTGGAGAGGAGAGAAGAGGAAAAAGGAGAGGACTGGCTGGAGGGGAATGGTGGGGAGGGGAGGGACAGGTAGATCAACAGGCCAGGCTGGGCTACAAATGGAGACCTTATCTCAAAAAAAAATTTTTTTAAACTATCTGAAAATATTCTGTGTCCAAACTAAGTGTCATAGTTCATTAGTTTTCTCAAGCACATCCACGCAGAGAAAGGTTAGGTATTGCTTCACAAAATGTGAAGTATATTGCAGATATAATCCTGTTATACATTTGTGTTTGTCACAAACTGTTTTTCTATCTGTATTACAGACCACTCCCTCAAAAAAAAAGCCTCTTCCTAAAGAGCTCACATATACAGACACATAATTTGAGACAGAGTCTCAACCATGTCGCCTAGGCTGCCCTAGGTCTCTACCCTCGTGCCTTACCGCCTGGGTTCTGGAATGACAGCCATGTACCACTATGTCTGCTGATAAGACCTTATATTCCAACATCCATGAGTCAAATACTCTAACTCCAAATTAACCCTTTTAACTATGTTTTATGTCCCTCAGATGTGATTATTAATGGTTATGTATGTGATTGTGTATGATGTAATTATTAATGGTTATTTTGGGTTAACAAGCAGAAGGCTGTGGCTATTAGATGCTAAAATTCAATGATCAGTACCAGTTGCTTATTCTACTATTATATCATTTGCTCTCTTTTTTCTGAAACAGGGTATCAGGTAGCACAAGCTGGCCCCAACTTATTATGCTAGGACTATAGGTATGCATATCCATATGCATCTTATTTACTCTATTTTTTATTATTTACTCTATTTTTGATGTCTGAAATTCTAACAAAAAAGCAAAACAAGAAATTCTAAGGAAATGTACCTAACAGATAACAGAGAAGTACAAATGAGTAAATTTATAAATTAGGTCCCTCAAACACGTTCCTGAAGAATTATGAATTTAGGAACTTTGTCAGATTGATTTAGGGTAACACTGGGGTTGCCTTCTTTACCTACAATGGACTACTTTAGTCTTAAATATATAAGGAATGGGTAAAAGTAAGTCATACAAAAATTTCCTCAAAGGAAATGTTGCACTCTCTTTTCATTACTAACCAGTTTTCAACCACCAGAAGGGGACATAAAACATGTACCAGGCAGAATGCTCATTTATTGTTTCTAGTTCACACTGGCAATTTCCCCACTGAGTTTACCATGAGATCACTGTAATAGACATGATTCTACTGTCCTTAAAACAAGAATGCAGCATTATCTGAAGTACATTCACAAGCAGTCAGATTTCAAAGCAGCGCATGCCTTATCATCTCCAAAATTAAGTTCTAAAAGCTTTTTAGTATTTTATTTATTTGACAGAAGGTGAGAGGAAGAGAGAGAGAGAGAGAGAGAGAGAGAGAGAGAGAGAGAGAGAGAGAGAGAGAATATATGGACACACCAGGGCCTCTAGCCACTGCAAACAAACTCCAGACATATGCGCCACCTTATGCATCTGGCTTCTGGCTTTATGTGTGTACTGGGAAATTGCCTTGCAGGCAAAAAACTCCTTTAACAGCTAAGACATCTCTCCAGCCTTCTAAAAGCTTTTAAAAAAACAAAACGTAGTACCTCTCTGGGTCTTCTATCCATTCTACACTGTGAAGTCAACAGAACTGAGTAATTTTCACAAAGGGGAGAGAATTTAGACATTATCAAATCCAGTGATTTTTTTTTTGTTTTGTTTTCCAAGGTAGGGTCTCACTCTAGTCCAGACTTACCTGGAATTCACTATGTAGTCTCAGGGTGGCCTTGAACTCATGGCAATCCTCCTACCTCTGCCTCCTGAGTGCTGGGATTAAAGGCATGCGCCACCACGCCTGGCTACTCCAGTAATTTTTAAATTATTTATTTGAATAAGAGAGAGAGGGAGAGAAGGAGAGGGGGGAGAGAGGGAGGGAGGGAGGGAGGAAGAGAAAGAGAAAGAGAGAGAGAAAGAGAGAGAAAAAGAGAGAGAAAAAGAGAGAGAAAGAGA
>PVHP010010721.1:0-46899 GCA_004024765.1 Zapus hudsonius | reverse complement strand
CTTCTCCCAGGTCCATTCTCCAGAACTGACCCAGCTTTCTCTGGGTGGGGTGATTGGGGAGGACTCCACCCTAACCCTACCAGGGGTGCAGTACTGCCTGCCTTCCACCCTGAGAGACTCCCTCTGACCTCTGCACCTTTCCACCCTGACCCCCACCCTAAGTACATAAAGACGTGGGGGTGTAGTGACCAACACCCGCCATGGGCCCTGAAGGCACAGACCTTGTCATTTGAATCCTGTTGGTTCAACTTGGAATCCCAAGCCTATTAGTTAGGTTGATAGGTGCATGACTATAAACGTCCTTTAAAATAATCAAGTGATGGGCTGGAGAGGTTGCTCAGGTTAAAGGCTCGAGCTTGCAAAGCTTGACAGCCCGGGTTCCATTCCCCTGTACCCACAGCACAAAGTGGCACATGTACTTGGAGTTCGTTTGCTAGAGGCCCTGGTTCACTCATAGTCTCCCCCTTCATATCTCAAATAAATAAAAATATTTGTTTTAAAAATTAAGTGGTGATAGGTCCACAACATTGTGAATGGCATGAATGCCACTTATTTTATGCATTTAAAAATGGTTAAAAAGTCAAACTTTACATTATATATCTCAAATATTCCAAGAATTAACTTTTATTAAGAAGTGAATTGCACATGTCTTTGGTCAAATAGAAGCTGTACAATTGAATGTGGTTAATACACTCTCAGGCCTTGTGAACTGGGGCTACAGGTCTTTGTCAGTTGAGTCGGAGTTGTTCAAATTCTGGTGGTCTTGGTAGCCAGAGAGCTTGTAGGACACAGGATTTTGCAAAACAGACTGTTCAGCTTTCTACCCTGATGCAGAATCCTGGACATTTTGGGGTCAGGCTTTCATCCTCTGTGCTGGAGAAGGTGCATCAGGCTCTCTGAATTCTAACAACTAGCTATTTGATAAGGAGAATTCTATCACAGGAAGTTAAGTTAAATCTAGAGGAGAAGTAAGTGGTGGATTAAGTCACACACCCTGTGTGCATGGTTGAATTGGGACTGAATCCCAAGCCAATTATCAGTTTTGCATTCTGTATAAATTTGTGAGCTCATCTAGCTTTGTTGAATTTAATCAGCCCACCTGACTGTAAATATTAGTGGTTCTTCCACATTAAATCCATTATCAAAGGATGAAACTACCACTGAAAGGAATGGGGTGGCTCATGCATCTGGAGTTCATTTACAGTGATCGGAGGCCCTGGCATGCCCATTCTCTCTGTCTGTCTTCTCTCTCTCTCTCTCTCTCTCTCTCTCTCTCTCTCTCTCTCTCTCTCTCTCTCTCTCTCTCTCTCTCTCTCCAAAGAAATAAATAAAAATATTTTAAAAATGGATTCACAGCAATGCCTGTTTACAGTCTGTTTTTCTAGCACACAATCACAATTTCTCGTCTTGCTGCCCACTCTCCTATCGTGCCCAAACAAAATGTTTCAGGTTTGGATTTTCCTGTCAGAACTTTTTAGGGGACGAAAACAGCATGTCTTTAGTAATATGCTCTCATGATGCTTCAACTTGAGGATGTCACTGTTAACCAGAACTGAGAGATTATCATCCCTGAGCAATAGGGAAGAATCCATAAACAATACATACCTTCCTAGCTGGAAGGAGACTGATGCTACTAATAAAAAAAAATACGGAGTGTCATTTAGATGATTACTATATCAGCTTTTGTCCTGTACAATTTAAAGGAACCTCAGTAACTTAAGCAAAAGATGAGATGCTTATAATACGATTAGAAGAGACCAGGGCAGACTAGAGTATGTTACCTTCAGTCACTAACCTTTAGTACAGGTCCTTAAAGACAGGAGATGCTTCATCTATATTTGGCAATGATGACACATCATCAGTCTTCTGTCACTTCACACAGTCATCCTGCATCATGTCACTGGTGCCTAGTGCAGGATCTAGCATAATTTAGTTTAGGTCGTTTGCTGGTTGACTTCTTGTCAATAACAAGAAACATTTATGAAGTGGAGAGATGGCTCAGTGGTTTAGTGTGTTTCCCATGCAATCATAAGGACCTAGCGGGCCTAAAACTAAGTTATAATCTAAATATCCCACTTAAAACAGCTGGGCGTGACCACATGCACCCATATCCTCTGGTTCTATAAAATGAAGTAGAGACTAGGGAATCATTCTGGTTTGCAAAAAAAAAAAATGGCAATGTCTCAGTCAATGAGATTCTGGCTTCAGCAAGATCATGAATGACAAGGGATGAATTGGTACTCCCGATGTTTGCTTCTAAACACTGTAGGCTAACACTGCTGCTGCAGGTGAACTGAAGTTTGAAAGGGCACCAGCAATGAGAAAGTAACTGCAACAAAAAATTGGTACCAATGGAGTGGGGTTATTAATGCTAGAGAATTGATTGGTGGCTTTTGGTCTTTTGAAACTAATTTGTGGGAGGAATGTGGAAGGATTTGGCATCTCTTTGTCTGACAGCTTGAAGTGTTCTAAGTACAGTTTGATACAAAAGAAAATGACTCCATCAGTTGCCTTGAAAAAGAGTAACCTGGTTGGGATGATGAGTGGACAAAGTGACCGTGATGTTCCATCACTTTCCCCATTGGGCAAACAACTGTAATCAGCTTTCTGGTTGGGCCCAGGAGACATGCCAGGGTGGGAGATCTCATTGGTTCAGCCCACTATGCATACAAGAAATAAGTAATCTCAATAAATACTACCTCAGTCTATCCAGTTGTGAGCATAAGTCCCAAAAATGCAGCTCAGTGTCACCTAGATCTATTGGGGTCCCTCATACCTGAGAGTGCCCCTTCATTTCTCCTCTAATAATGAACTTTTGCTTTCTCACCCTTGTCTGCATTCCTTAATTCCTTTTTGATGTGCAACAACTGGTTCTGTGAGGCCCTGGTGACGATTGATCATGAGACACTTTATCCCCTGTGTTAAGCCTACCAGAGCTGAGATAGGGTCTGTTGTTCTCAAGCCCCACGTCACTAACTTCTTGACTTGGACGGTTGGTTCAATTTGTAAAACCTTTCCTTTATAACAATAAAAGCACAGACATTTATTACTCACCTCGGCGGCACCCTGCACATTCTAAAAGTGCCATGTTTTTGTTCTTTGATATTTGGGTTTCTTAGTTAATCCAGAAGAGACTATAAGAGAGAGAATATGTGGTATTTTAATGACTGCATGGTAAGGATTTTGTGGCCAGGTTTTTAACTTGGTCAACATGATGATTAAAATGGTATTTTGTTTTAATTTTCATTTTCCTGCATAATAGAGAGGATGGACATTTTCTAAATGCTGGTTATTATTGGCCATTTACATTTCCTTGGACCTTTTAGAATTAATTTGTCCAAATTCACTTAAGGGTCAGAGAGATGGCTCAGCAGTTGAAGGTTTCCAAAGCCCACCAGCCTGGGTTTGATTCCCCACTCCTCACATAAAGCCAGATGCACAAAGTGGCGCATGTGTCTGCAGTTCATTTGCAGTGGCACGTGGCCATGGCATGCCTGTACTCTCTCTCAAGTAAATTTCAAAAAATTACTTAATGCCTGGCGTGGTGCACGCCTATAATCCCAGCACTCAGGAGGCAGATGTAGGAGGATGACTGAGAGTTCAAAGCCAACCTGTGAATTCCAGGTCAGCCTGGGCTAGAGTGAGATCCTACCTCGAAAAACCAAACCAAAACAAAACAAAAAGCTCAAGAGATGGTAACATCCAGATGGAAACTGGAAGTTGGAGAGGCTGAAGTATTTTGACAAAGGGAGCATGCTTCTGCAATTTGCACCCTGATGAGGAAACAGCATTTCACAGATTGATGTATTTATTGCCAAAGTGATATGTTGGGCCTCTGGAAGGTGCTTATATGGCACGAGGGCTGTGTCCCTGTCAATGGTGACAGGATCCAGAAATCAGTGTCCTGAGAGCTCCCTCACTCCTTATGCCATGTGAGGATAGCCAGAAGATGGCGCCTACTAACCAGGATGCAGGCCCTCCTCAGACCATGAACTTGCAGGGGCTGCTTGCCTCCAGACCTTGGAATGCTGTTTATTTAAACCGCCTAGGCTATAGTGTGATGTTGGAGTTCAGAAGCACTGTGACAGCTTCCTTCATGTTTGTGCTTGTGGCTTGAACCATTCATTCCTTTATGCCTGCTCTTTCACTGTAGGCTTGTCTGGAGCAGCGCATAGCTGGCTTTTCCTTTTTAACTAGAATCAGCCTTTCTTTGTTTGCGTCAACTTTTTGCACAGTTACGGTTGCTATAGACTTCTGCTATCTTCTACTAAGCTTTTTAAATTTGTACACATCTTTGCTCCTTTCTTGTTTTGTTTCTGATCTAGCAATTTGGGAGGAACTCTAGATATATTAGTTCCAGTCCTTTTTGTAAGCTTTCTTAGTGGAAAGAAATTTTATCCATGTTTCTCCAATCTCAAGGTAAACAATGAGATGTTCTGTTTCCATCCTTCTTATCCTTCACTTTGGAGTTTAGACCCATGAGGCATGAAGCCACTGTTCTGACGTCACACATTCTATTTTTCAGTACGTGGTGGTAGTTTTGTCCATCCTCACAGAAGAACGACAGGTGCTGGTCCTGTTTGGCCTCAGGTGTGGCCATGTGACTTGCCTTGGCTAATGACGTCTCAACGGAAGCATCAGGTAAGCACTTCTGGGCAGAGCTTGAGCAGCCAGCAGGAGCTTGCCACTCTCTCTTTCTACCTGTCCCTGTTATGCTGTACCAGGGGTGGCCAGTCTTTCATCATTGTGACATGAGGCTGTCCTCTAGAAATGCGTTGAGCTGCATTCATAACTATATGGAGATGGGTGTGGCCCATAGGCCACAGATTGAACATACCTAAAGGTTGTTCCCGGGCTTGAGAGATGGCTCAGCAGTTAAAGGCAATTGCTTGCAAAGCCTGATGGCTTGGGTTTCATTCCCCAGTAACCACGTAAAGCCAGATGCACAAAGTGGCACATGCTCCTGGAGTTTGTTTACAGTGGCAGGAGGCCCTGGTGTTCCCATTTTTCTTTCTCTATCTAAATAAATATATATTAAAACAATATTGCTCCTTTTGATTTATCTGAGGTGCTACTAAACGGTATGATTGTCATGAACAGAGCTTCCTCTGTCGATGAGTTATGGACACATTCCATGTAGACAAAAAGAAGATTAGCCTCAGTTTTTGTACATCTCTGAGGTAGTCCAGCTATTTTCCCCCTCAGCATTGCTTAGCTTCCTCTAAGTAATACAATGATGTGTGGAGAACAGTTGATAATGGATTTCCAGTCCTTTTGCACTCTGAATATTTATATGTTAAAATGTGCTGGCAGCATGGTGATCTGTGCTGTTTAGTAGTCAGGCAAGAGACTGTAAATGTTCAAGGACTGTCATGGAGAAGAACATTTTGTTTCCTAAAGTAGAAATTAGTGGTACCATCAAGAGATGGAGTGAAAAAGGCTTCCTTGAGAGCCAATATCCAGCAATTAAGAGTTCTGTTTTCATTTACCAGACAGTGGGAATCTGGAAGGTGGTCTTGTATAACTATTTATGTAACAAATATTTATTAACTAATGGCTATGTCCTCATCACTCTTAACGACAGGGTACTAGCTGTGAGCAAATAATTCTTTCTCAAATGAACCTTCTTTGTGTCAAAATGACAAGGTATGTTCCTGATGTGGTAGTAATAACATAAGAGTGAACTCACAAGTGTCTGATAGGATTTTTATTGCCTATTGCCTTGGAGGTTACTATGAACAATTTCTGACCAATGTTTTGTGGCAGTTTATTCCACAAGAAGGTCTTGTGCGATGTGCAAGACAGGTAGCAGTCAACCTAGAAAAACAGCGCTCAAGTTAAATGTTCCAACTTTCCAGTTTAAATTAAAAGTATTACAAGCTTGGGCTGGAGAGATGGCTCAGCAGTTAAGGCACTTGCCTCCAGTGCCTAAGGCCCTGGGTTCAATTCCCCAGAGACCCACAACGTGGTGGCCCTGGTGATCCTTCTTTCTCTTTGTATCTCTCTGCTTGAAAATGAATAAATAAAATATTTTTTTAAAAAAGTATTACAAGCTTGAAATTCATTGCATAATTCAAATAAATCTTGGGTTGCTTTGATGACACGCATGTAATCTTTGTAATGGATTTTGTGCTCTTTGCTTTGATGTTATAGCTTATTAAGTTATCAAAAAGAAAAATGTTAGTAGAATTGAAATGTCTTTAAGAAAAAACAAAGACTTTAAAACAATACTGCCAGGATCCTTTCTATTCAAGGGCCGAAGGGGAACTGCACTTACATCGAGTGAACAGAGGAGGGCGTGCAGGCAGTATTTTAAGTACATGCCTACAACTTTATTTTTGAGATTTCTGATGTTCTAATATAAGTAACATTTTAAAAATCACAGAGGAAATTGTATGTTTATCTATTTGGTGAATCGATGACACTTGAGGTAGGAAAAAAATGTTACAAGGCGAAGTGTAGGTTTGTTATTCAAGATATGTGTTGATAAACGAGGCCACTCTGATAAGTAAACCATGTTTCCAGGTTATTTCAATTGGGGGTGAAAATAGGATCATAATAGCAATGAAAAAGCAAGAGAGATTTATGTGGCTCTGCCACCGTTCACGTCGAACCAATACAAGTTTCCTCTTTACTGTTCCTGCTAATGGTCTCCTGCCCCATGGTGTCTGCAGTTGGCCTCCTCCTTGCCCGTGGTTTGCTGTGATGGTGTCTGTTCATGACACCTGGCTACAACCTAGCTGCTGGTGGACATGTGTGTCCTGGCACTTTCCTGCCACAATATTGATACAAGGGCTACAGATACCTATGCTCAGGTCTTGTCACTGACTATAGATGTTGTCACTACTGCTTTTCATAAACAACTCCTTGACATCTATTAAATTTTCATTGGAAACAGATCCCTTTAGTCTTATTTATATCAGGACTCAAAATATGGCCAGTTTCCCTGTAATGCAGAATAAAGATATTTCAGAGTCAAGTTTGGATATGGAAAATAACAGGGCAATTGCATACCCTTTTTTCAAAAGTCAAAGATGAAGGGGCATTATAACTGCATGTATTTGAGATAATATCATATAGTTTGAATTTGCTGGTGGAGGTGGACATGAAAATAATAGTTATTCTTATAAATATTGGGTGCATCAGGGGCCTCTTGCCACTACAAATAACTGCAGTCACATGTGCCACTCTGCGCCTCTTGTTCTTCGTGGATACGAGGAAATCCAACCCAGGTCAGCAGACTGTATACAAGCTCTTTGAACTTATCCATACATTGCTTTCATTTCTAACGCCAACTCTGCTCTATGTATATAAAATTCAATTTAGGCAACTACAATCTCTAGGAAGCTTTCTTTTTCTTTATGGAATGCGTACATAAAATATTTTGAGATACTTTATCTCCCTGCTTCTCTTCCTCTTTTTCTATCTCTTTTGACAATTCCCAGTGTGTACTTTCATGTCCTGTAAGCAAAGCCAATGTGACATACTTTTTTTTGTTCTGGCCTATCTATCCTTTCAAAGATATGTACAAAGCATAAAAATAGTACTTTCTTACATCATAAGAATCAATACCATAAAGATAATGGCTTTCTTTGGGACAAAAATCCAGGCAAGCTTGATGTTCCTTGTAAAAGATTTAGATTCCTTAAGTGCAAAGATTCCCAGCTGAGAAACAAGCCCACTGCACAGGACCCACTTGGACCACCCTGGGTGACTGCTAGCAGATGCAGGGTCAAGGGGATCTGGTGTGATCATAACCCTCAGGCTACTTAATGGTGCTCTTGCAGTAGGAGTCTATGTCTTCTGTCAGCATTCATGAAACTGTGGCAGGCTAATCTGTTAGATACAAGTAGGTAAAAATTTCCATCCCTTCACAGCTCCTGAGTCTTTCTTTGATATTGGCTTCTCAACATTCAGATTACCTTTAAAGAAATAGTCTATATGGTAGGTAACAATATCAGTGCACAAATATAGGCTCACTCATGAGTCCACTTAAAACAAGTATGTTATTTATTAGTGACTGATAATATCAAAAACTGTGACAATATACTGATATTTACTTAGAATTTCAGTTCCCAGTAAATTGTTTTATAAAAAAATATTAGGTTGTAAAACTGATTTCTTCATTAATATTTTATATCAAAATTCTTTGGGGCTTTAAGAATCACATGCCTATTTTATTTAAAATCATATTATATTTCAATTTTTTGAGATTGAACATTTATCTAACAATCATGATTACATAGGAAGCAACCTATGAATATAGTAAGAAAATGATAAAATAAATTATGACATGCTATTTTGATTTAATATTATATAGCTATATAAATGGCTTCAAATAGCTATAAAACTATAATCACAGTGGACACTTAAAGGTGATATGTAAAAGTACAAAGTCTAATTCTTGTTTCTTTAAAAATATTTTTATTTACTAGAGAGAGAGAGAGAGAGAGAGAGAGAGAGAGAGAGAGAGAGAGAGAATGAGAGAGAGAACAAGCATATCAGGGCCTCTTGCCACTGCAAGTGAATACCAGATATGTTGTACATCTCACTTTACACAGGTACTGGGGAATTGAATGTGGGCCATCAGGCTTTGCAAGCAAGCATCTTTAACTGCTGAGGATTTTCCCAGCCCAAGTCCTTGTTTCATAAAGACAAATACAGCCTTGCTGCACAGGTAAATTAGCAATGTGTTACCCTGAACAGTGGCAATCCCTGATGCTGAGGGTAGGTCTACAGAGCATGTTCTCACGAAAGAGTAATGTTTTCACCAGGTTTGTCCTCTCTGCCGTTGGAATGTACAATTAAAAGGAACGAATGTTTCACAATGTGTTTTTTTTTCTCTTGACTCCAGTCATCTAGCTCTTGTTTTGATTTCCTGGGGCACAGAGTGGAGCACAGTTCTGGCAGTGTTCTTATTATTGAAGGGGACATATATGGCCTGGTGATCATGCACACACAAAGGGACTAGGAAGAGCTTAGGAGAGCTATGACCCTGGGGAACTAATTCCCTTTCACATCCTGCCAGAACAGGATTGACCTTCCTCTGTCTGCTACTTATGTATGTATGGTAGTAATCTTGGGTGGACCTCTAAGGTTTTTTATAGGAAGGCAGCCTCTCAGTAGGGGGCAGGATGTAAGGAAGCTCAGGGGAGCTAGAAATGAACATCCCTTCCTGGGAGGGCAGTGCAGGAAGGAAATTCCAGAGACTCAGGGAAACCAATCTGGGAAAGGGTTGTAAAACCCCACTTTAACGCTATATAAAGGGAGAGAAAAATCTCTCTTTCCCTCTTGCCTGTTTGCTGGTGTGTGTGTGTATGTGTGTGTAGTGTTGGGATGGCCTCCCTCTCTCTCTCTTTCTCTCTCTCTCTCTCTCTCTCTCTCTCTCTCTCTCTCTCTCTCTCTCTCTGCTTGGATCTGTGAAAGGGGGCCAGCCTCTTTCACCATTATGCATCTTGCCCTGTAACTGTAGCTTCAATAAATCTTTACGTTTCATAACTATGCCTGGTTTGGAGTTTCATCCCAGCAGCATGTGGCTGACTATGACAGACAGAAAAAAAAAAAAGATAATTGACTTAGGATAAAGCCACAGCAATCAAACTGCATAGTGTTGATGAACCCATGGACCAATCGATCAATGGGATGGAATAGCACATCTGAAGTAAATGCACAAATTTACAGTCAATTTATTTTGACAATGGGGCAAAAACAATTCTAAAAAGAAAGGGTATTTTCAACAAATGCTATCAGAAAAATTGGATGTCCACATGCAACTAGGTCATAATATTTACAACTGGCATCGTGAAGTCATGGCAAAATGGATCATATATTAAGTGTAAACTTATCAACCATTAAGAAAAAAAAACATAGGAAAACTTGGGTCTGGCAATGGATTTTCATATATGACACCAAAACAAATATCTCAAAAAAAACCTGATAGTAGCAGATTAGAAGAAAATATTTGTAAATCATATACATGATCAAACCGTGTATCCAGAATATACAAAGAGCTCTCAATGTAAGAAAACAAACACCTTGTGAAAAAAATGGGCAAAATATTAGGAGACATTTTTGTTAGTTATTTCTCTTGTAGCTGTGATAAAATATCTGACAAGAGCAACTTAAGGAAGGAAGGGTTTATTGTGGGTCATTTAGAGGATATAGCCTATCTCGGAGGGGAAGGAAGCTGATTGGCTTATCACATTATGTCCATAGTGGGGGGGGGAAGAGCTAGTGCTGAGCCCATTTTCTCCTTTTTATTTAATCCCATGGACTAGTGCACCCACTCACATTCAGGGTAGGTCTTCTTTGTTCACTTAAACCTTTCTGGATACACCCTCACAGACACACCATTTTTCCTTGGGGATTTGAAATCCAGTCAAGTTGACAGTGAAGCTTAACCATTACAATATTTTATCACTTAAAACACATGGATGAAAATATATGTGTAAAAAGATTCTAAATACCACAGGACATTTAAGGAATTGCAAGTGAGAACAATAATCATATACCACTATATGTTGATTGGAATTTCTAATTAAAAAATATCTCAAGCCAAATGTGCTGACAATCCCAAATACTAGCAAAGAGATAGAGCCACTTGGAACCCTCACTCATTACTGTTGGACATGCAGAATTGAAAATTGTTTGGCATTTTTGTATAAATGAAGATGTCTTTATTATGAAATTCCATTTTCATGCATTTACTTCTATTTCTTCTTTCTCCTTTCAATTTATTTATTTTTTTAATCTTTGTGTTCAGTAGTTTAATTATAATGTGGTGAGGAGAGGTTCGTTCCTGGTTTTGTCTGTTTGGTGCTGTGAATGCTTCCTGTATCTGCATTGGCACCACTTTCCCTATGTGGGGCAAATTATCTTCTATGATTTTGTTTAAAATATCTACTATGCCCTGAAGGTGCAATTATTTTCCTTCCACTATACTCTGAATTCTTATGTTTGATTTCTTCCTCGTGTCCTGAATGTCTTGAATTCCCATTCACCCCTTCCCATTAGTCTGTCCTTCTCTCTGTTGGATTGTTCTGGTTCTGCCACCTTGTCTTCCAGGTTAGATATTCTGTCCTCTCCTTGGTCCGTTCTATTGGTAAAACTTTCTACAGAACTTTGCATTTGACTTACTGTGTTTTTCATTTCTAGCATTTGTGATTGGTATTTCTTTATTGTTTCTAGCTCTTTATTTATATCTTGTATAGGCCTCCTCATTTCCTTAAATTGCTTTCCTGTGCTCTCCTTCTGGAGTTTGATTTCCTCTTTGATTTTTTTTTGAATACAGTTATAATCTTTTTTTTTTTAAAATTCTTTCTCAGACATGTCATCTAAGTCAATCTCACTGAAGATCATTTCTGATGGATTTACAGGTTTGGTGGAATCTATTGTATTGATTTTTTTTTGTGTTTCTTATATATTTATAATGTAGTGATTTTTGCATCTTGAGTTAATTCAATGCTTGTGTTTTCTAATTATCTGCTGTATTCTTAGATGTGTAGATCAAAAGTTCTATGGGAGCCTAATGTGCCAGGCCAGGCTCTTATGTTACTCCTAGAGTGAACACAGAAGTGATGCAGTGAGTTGTAGATGCCTGTTATGCAAATATTCTAGTAGGCTGGGTGGAACAAAATACAGTTCTAATATGCAAGTGTGCCATATACACATATAAACAAAACCGGCACAGAGTATTTATGCAAGAGCAGGGATTAAACAGGTAATCGTAACAAAACCAAAGTTCCTAAGCTTTTGTGTTAACTCACACCCTTAATGTTGATGGAGAGGCAGCGGGGAATTGGGGATAACAACTCATTGTTTGCCCACTAAATGCTGTAACTCATTATGGACAATAAATTTTAAAAAATAAAATTTAAAAAAAGGCAAAAATAAAATAAAAAAAAATGTTGATGGAGAGTCTGAGACACCTGGTTTATGCTGGGTTCCAGGTCAGCCTGGGACTGAGGGAGACCTTGCCCCCAAGAAAGACAGAAGAAATAGACCACAAGGCACTATAAATCAAGAGATATCAAACGCGACAAGTTCACTTTCAAAACCCAGCTTTTTAAAGAATGGCAACACCGACCAAAGGTGCATCAATCAACTCTAGAAGGTCCTATTACCTCTTGGGATGGCCTCAGGTCTCACCCACACCGAGTATGAGGCTGGCTCCCTCCCCGTGGGGCTGTGGGCTGGGGCTGGCTGGGTCCCCAATCTGTGGTTTAGATCAGCTGTGCTGGGTGTGTGGCTGTGGAGATGCTCTCGTGGCTGAATTTCCAGGGTTCCCTGGGATTCCAGGGCACCTGAACCTGCTGCTGGGGCTACTCCCAGGGATCTTGTCCTAGCGGGGCTGCTAGGCCATTCCCTTCTTCAGGATTTTTGACTTTTCGAGGTCAGTGTGAGTGGAAAAATCCTCTCACAATGGCTCTGCTGGTGCTGGGTTAGGCAGGTCTCTGGTGTGGGTAGTTCCTCCCAGGTAAACGCTAGAACTGCTCACCGACCTGGGTCTCTCCTGTTTCTTTTCTGGGGCTAAAAATCTCCCACTCCTTCATGTATTTCTTTATAAATGAAAGCTCAAATTCACACAAAAAGCTGTTCAAAAAGGTTAATAGTCGTTCTATTCACAGTTGTCAGCAACTGGGCACGACTGGAATGCCTATTAATGGCTGTACAAATAAATTGCACTGCATCCAAATAACAAAACACCATTCAACAATCAAAAGAATGAGCTATAGATGCACTCATATGCATCTCATAACCACGAAGGCATTACATTGCGTAAGAGGAAGCCAGTCTCGTAAGGTTACTGTCTGGTTGAATGTAAAGGACATTCTGGACAAAGTGACACCCTGAGGACAGAGAACAGTTCATGCTTTACAGCACTATGAATCCAGCAGACCTTGTCTACAAAGGGGCCATCGGATGAGTTTTTGGGGTGATGGAATTGTTCAGTATACTGATCGTGGAGATAGTTAAGTGAGTCTACACAATCTTAAAGCTGAAAGAGCAGCACACCAGAAAGAACCTCAAATCTGTAGCCTCATGCTTACCTCCTTCACCACACAGGTAACATATATGCATATAAATGAATGTATGTAATATATCTATATACACAAATCTCAGTTATGCTTGCATGTGTGCAAATGTCAACACTCACCAGTCCTTAAGGATAAGTTTGTTAGGGGGCTTAGGAGGTGGCTGGGTGGTTAAAGTCACTTGCTTGTAAAGCCTGCTGGCCAGGGTTCAATTCCTAGGACCCATGTAAAGCCAGATGCAAAAAGTGGTCCAAGCATTTGGCTTTTGTTTGCAGTGTTAGCAAGCGGCAAATGACCCTGGCACACCCATCCCCTTCACACAAAAAATTTTAAAAAGAGTGATTTATTTGTGTATAATTTATTTCTGAATCAAGATATTTTTCTTTCTTCATCTTTTATTGCAATGCTTTTACCTTCATAAACTTCTTAGCTAGCTGGGCATTCCATTGCACCGTTGTTGATGTCATCTATGGTGTCATGTGGGTGGCGGCCATCCACATTGCATCCCACAAGTCTGCATCCCGCAGTGCCCAGGATCTCTTTGATAGTTCCTGAAAGCTCTCTGGCCAAAGACTGGTGGCGCATCTGTCGGGCAATGTTGACAATTTCATCAAAAGAAATATTGCCACTGTGTTTAATGTTTTTCTGCTTCTTTCTGTCTCTTGGTGGCTCCTTGAGGGCTTTGATGATCAGGGCAGAAGCAGAAGGTATGACTTCAATCTGAGCCTGTCTGTTCTGAATGGTCAGCTTCACAGTAATCCTCAGTCCCTTCCAATCGCCCGTTGCCTTGGCGATGTCATCACCAACCTTTTTTGGAGACAGACCCAGGGGCCCGATCTTGGGGGCCAGGGCAGACGTGGCACCGACCTCGCCTCTGGTGCACCTCAGGTACACGACTTTGATCTCGTTGGGCGGCATGGTGGAGGTGGCTGCTGTCTGATGAACCCGGATCAGGGACAACCGAAGAAAGTTGCACCTTAGCCTCCTCCGAGCAGAGGGACGAAAGCTGAATCAAGATTTTTAATTTTTTAAATAAAAAAGTTGAATGGAAAACTTGGTATGTTGAAGAGTACAGAGTGTTTCAGGTCCTAACTAATGAGCTCCAGGTAGAACTGAAGCGATCCCTACTTTGTTCCATGCGCTATAGAGCTTCATCAACTTGGCTAATAAGGTGCGTAGTAAGATTTATTATGCAACCACCATGTGCTCTGGGTGCTTCTGGCACTAGAGATGGTGTCTTCTCTTTGAAATATCCTTACAGTGCCATGACAGAAATAGTATGCCTGTGTCACATGGGTGCAAAAGAGATTAGAAACTCAGTGCACTGTGCTTTTCCTACCTCACTTAGGAAGTTATACATTCTGAATATCAGCATCAATTATTGAGAAATACAAACAGCGCTTAAGAAGCCAACTGTAGCAGTAAAGGTAAATAAAAACAACTGTGTTTTTTGGCATCTTTTATTTTTCGTTTTTAAAAGACTGTATTGACAACTTCTGGAAAAAGACAGTATATCCCTTCTACCTCCCCTTCTCCCTTTCCCCAATGCCCCTTCCACTGAATTCCTTCTTCTTTCCAGCTAGTCTCTATTCAATTTTGATATTATCTTTTTTCCCCTCCTATTATGCAGGTGTTGAAAACAACTGTGTTTTGATAGCTTGTTACATTAAAGCAAGTGACACAAAGTGGCTTATGTACCTGGAGTTTGCAGATTCAAGAGGCCCTGGTGTGCTCCCATTCTCTCTCTCTCTCTCTCTCTCTCTCTCTCTCTCTCTCTCATGCATGCTCTCATTTTATCTCTCTCTGCTTGAATATACATAAATAAAAATATTTAAAAAGTCTAAAGCAAGCGACAGAAAATACAAATGTATGGATTATGTGGTGTCAAGAGCTTTTGAACCATAAATCCAATCCAGGGGAACATATGAGATCCTATTAATGTGGCTACTTTTAACTGTCTTCAAAAAACACTTTTCATATTATCTGTAGACAATATTGTTAGGTAAGATTATTGTTGAAACTGGTAGAGTTTTGGCTATAAAAGAAATAGCTGGCATTACATTTTGTACCCAAAGCACATATCATGTATGGTTTACTAACAATATTTTCTGTGCTGTGGCACTAGGGAATAGATGCCCTGAAGTAAGCAGTAGGAATGCAAGAGGAGGGTCACTGTGCATGGGTTCATCACAGGAGAAAAGGATGAGGAAAACGTTTGGCCAGACTTTTCTTCTCATGTTGTCCTCTTAGCAGTCATTTTGATAACCATTAGTTTTGTACTCACTTATCTATGAGGCTTGAGATGCTAAACTTCCCAGCTAGAATTCATTTGGTTTCTTCAAGAGCATACTTGTAAAATTGTAAATTTCCCTTTTGTTGGCAGTAAGAGGACATGAAAGATGAACAAAATTTGTTGAGTTTTCTAGGAACAAATGAAAATTACTTCATAGTAATTGTAATGAAGTTTAATTCTCCAAAACTCTTCTATCAAAAAATAGTTTTAGCAAGTAGTTGATGTGCCATTTTATTGTATATAAATTACTTGCAAAACAGAATCTTCAGCTTGGTGTTAACATAGACATTATTGAAATGCCCGATTTCACAATAGAAAGATCCAACATGAACCCTTGACAAGAAGATCTGAGTTCCTTAAATGAAGCCACATTGGTAGTATAAAACAGAATTCACAGTAGCACTTAGATGTCTGCTTGTCCCATATTTTTTCTATCATATTATGTTGAAATTCCAGAAAACTCACATGTAGGTCAACTGTCACACATTTTCATATGCAATTAGGCACACATAATGCTGTATCATTAATAGTAACATTGGAATTATAATTTTCAAATGGCCAAATTTTGACATTTTGATAAATATTAGATTGGTGAGTATAAACATTTTTTATTATTATAAAATGATTGTAGCATTTGAAAAAATAAGTTTTATCTCTCAGGGATTTGACGTGGACACATAAATAAAGAGACTTTCTTCTTGGTCCTGTGTGCTCTGTAAGAAGAGGCTCCTGTGGGAAGGATTTGGTTATTCTACCCTTTGCCGGCAGGATTATGGTCATAGCTTGGCTAACCCCTGAGACTATGCATATATTAGTGGACATGATAGAAGCAATTTTACAGATACAAGTAAAGTTATTATTGGATCTATTATAGCAAAATAAGCGTGAACTTACTGTCCTCCCCCTGACTCATTGTTACATTCTGCAGGCCACAGATGATTGGTCACAAAGCATGAGGTGAGAAACTACCAGAGCTTTGAAGTTCTGTGAGACAAAGAAAGATTTTCTGTAAGGATAAGGAAGTTAGGAAAAAAATGAGGACA
The DNA here is from genome assembly GCA_004024765.1 of Zapus hudsonius. Lineage (NCBI taxonomy): Eukaryota > Metazoa > Chordata > Mammalia > Rodentia > Dipodidae > Zapus > Zapus hudsonius. The sequence goes on along the minus strand of PVHP010010721.1, from coordinate 30,529 downwards.
GAGAATACCTGGGGAGGATTATCTGAACTTCTCAGGAACCCATTGTAAATATGTGAGTTGCTAGGTGTAGGAATCTACTTCCTGGTGCTTGTAAATTTACATCCCTAATGTCACGTACACATCTCTGAGCCCTACTATAAAATCCCTTTGTAACCTGGGCTCATGGCCAAAGCTTCATCTATGCTTGGCCTGCCAGCGTAAATTCCTAAATTCATAATAACAATAAATGAAACTCCACTCTCCTCTTTTTGTGAAGGCTTTGTCTGTTTGTCACAGGGATTTCTACAACAGATCTTAAAAGAGGGAGATTCCTAAATACTTTGGATAGATCCTGTGGTAGTTTGATGGATGTCCCCCAATAGATTCAAGAGTTTTATAGGTTTTTCTCCAGCTTCCTGACTGAAGGAGGTGTCACCTTGGCCTGGTCTTCAGCCCTAAGATATTTCTAAGGTGTATGTGAAATACCAGCTATACATATGCAAAGAGCAGTCTGAGCACAGGCCTGAAGGTCCTGCTGTTTTTGCTAGTTGAATAGGAGTGTGCTGGCTGGAGGTGCTGGATGGGTTTTTCTCTCTGCTTGGATCTGTGAAACAAAACGGGGGCAGCTTTTTCTAAAATCTGTCATTTGAATAAATACTTTCCTCCCCAAACTGTGCCTGGTTTAGAGATTCATCCCAGCAGTGTATGGCTGACCACAACAGATCCAATTTGAACCCTTGACCATACAAAACAGGAAAAGGAAAACAAAGAGAAAATGTGAGATGCAGCAGCAGATGCTGGATTGATCAGGAACAGGAGATGGATCTGAAAGGCTGTTGCTGGCCATGGAGGAGGGAGGCACACAGGAAGGGTAACAAGTCCCTTTGGGTCTGCAAATGAACCCTGTCAGGCATCCAGCAAGGAAACCTGTATGAACCTGGGACCACCCTCCTGCAGAGCTTCCAGATGGGAGTCCAGCTAGCCAGCATGATGAGCTATAGACCAGAGTTCCTCATGAGCCTCCCCTGGAATTCACACATATAACTGTGATTATTCACCGGTACTGCTTTAAGCATTCACATCTGAAGTGATTTATTATGGCATTAAAAGCAAGGGAAAATACTGTTCATGTGTGGAGGCTGGACCCATATGACTGAAATGCTCCCTAAAAAAGTACTGTATTTAGGGGAGGTTTTGGCATTCCTGGGTTTTCTTCTGGCTGCATGACAGTGCCAGAAGATAGAGGTTAGCTTGAGCATAGGCTCTTGTATCTACTACTCAGATTGCTTGCCAGGTCAGCCCCTTGCACTTATGCTTAAACATTGTAACAGTTATCTTCCTGTTGCTGGGACTAACACCTGACCAGAAGCAGTTTATGGGATGAAAGGGTTTAGTTCAGACTTACAGTTTCCAGGGGAGGTTTCAGCATGGCAGAACAGGCAGCTGGGACATCACATTTCTGCACAAAACAGGAAGGAAGTCATCTGGGTGAGCAAGCTCTCAACTCCCTCTAGGGCAGGACCCTTATAAGGCCAGTTCCAAGCAACACACTTCCTCCAGCAAGGCTCTACCTCCCAAAGGCTCAGCGAGCTGGGGACTAAGTAGGAAGGTTAATCAAAAACACTTGAGGCTATGGGGCACATTTTATATTTAAAGCATTATATGCCCTAATCTTCAAAAGGGAAAGTTAAAAAACCCAACTATTTTATAAAAAGTTACATAAGACCTTGGTACTTTAAGATGATGCTTTAAAAATAAATAGCACATGGAAGAGAATTTGGTTAAAAAACAAACAAAGAAACAAACTGTAAACAAACTGATTTACAAGAATTTCTACCAAAGCCTGTTGGTGACTACAATGTTCACAGTGGTTTGGTCAATATAAGAATCAATTCAGAGAAGACAAATGGAGAGACGTGTTTCTAGACTTTCTTTTGAGTCTGTGACAACCTGAGTAGTCTTAGAATTACAGTATTTTTATGTTGCCAACTTTTTCTTAAATTGTATAATTAGCTCAAGTAGTATTTTTTGGTACGTGTGTGCATGGGTGAGAATGTGGTGTGCAGGTCAGAGGATTGTTCTTGGTCATGCATTCTAACTGTTTAAGGCAGGCTATCTGCTTCTCACTGTTGCTCACCATAGCATTCCTCAGAGTAGCTGGCCCATGAGATTCTGGGAAACTCTCCTGTCTTCTGCTCCTTTCTTGCTGGAGTCACAGATGCGGCTCTTTCATGGGCTCTGGGGATCCACACAGGTACTCACATTTACAAAGCAAGCACTTCATCTACTGAGCCACCTCCCCAGATCTTACAACACTTTTAAAAGAAGGAAGATCACATTCTAGGCTGAGCCTGCAGCTATGTTTTAGAACACATGAACTATAAGGAGCACCACTGTGAGGTCACATAATGACCACGCTAAGGTCAAGTCTGCCACTGGCTCTTCTGCTGACATTGTACTTTTGCCTCTGAAGACCTCCTGTATCATAGAACATGAATTAAATGGGTGTAAGACAGTAATGACTTAGCAATGCTATAGTTCAGGGAAGAAATGATGAGAACAGAAGAACAGGACACAAGACATACTTAGGTGGTAGATCACAACTACATATGAACAATAGGATGTGGAAACAGGAATATAAGATTATACTCAGATTTTTGACTCTAGTACCATTTATTGGCCCCTTGAAGCACAAGGAGGTAGGTTTATTTTGAGCATAAATATGCTCCCTGGTTGATGTGGGTTTACATCTTGATAAATCCATTGTAAATGGAAACTCTCAAAAGCAATAGCCTAGTACATTGAAGATTATAGTTTAGGCAAGCTGATCTTAAATGTGCCCAGAATAGTTCTGTTAGCCAACTACTGGGCAACATCATCTAAAACAAGTCTGATTTTATAATGGTGTTGAAGATCTCATGTGATGTGTTCAACACTGCAAAGTTCAATGGAGAGTGTTGATTGTTTACCCTGTTACTTGGCTGACCTTGAACAGCAGCTTGCTGAGGCTAACAAGCACCAGGATCCAGTCTTGTATTATTGCTGGCCTGAGAAAAGGTCAAAATTCCAATCCAAAGTATGTTTTCTACTGAAGAAGTATTGCTTTCACAACATCATAGAGCAGAAAAATCACACATTGAGCCAAGTCAGAGATGATTTGTACTGAAATTGAAGTACCTCTGGGATGCCAGTAGAGACTAGGGAATTGATGGATGTGAACACCCTGCTGTGTGCAGCCCAAGAGAAAAAGACATCTTCAGGAAATTTGTGTCTTTGGGGTCAACTACCAGGTGACATTGTTCAGCATATATCAAATATTTATTTTTGTGTGAGAAAGAAAGGCAGAGGTATTTTCTTAGCTGATAAGGGACTACTTTCTTACATTCTTGGAGAACCCCTTTCCCTCTGAATGTGAATCATCTCCTGCTTGTCATTGATACTTTTCAAAAAGAAGAGACTTTCCCCCTCTAAAATAAGGTTAGGGTCATCTGTTACTGATATTTTCTTGGCTAGTGCAAAAACTAGAAGAATCTTAGTTTTTGGTAATAGAGAACTGATTGCCATGAGGTAAATATATAAGGATTTGTCTCTTGTAAAAAGTCTGGAAAGAGACATTCTCCAGGGCTGGTAAAGCAACTTTATGAAGCTCAAGAAAGCTTATGTATGTCTTTTTCAAAATGGACCCATGGTCCAGATGGCTGTTGGCTACCTAGCCAACATCTCCACATTTCGGAGAAGTAGGAAGGAGGAATAGAACAGCCCCCCAAACTCTTTCCACTGGCCACTGCTTCTATAACTTTGGCTATACTTGACTATATTATTAACCTAGCTTTAAAGCATGGTTGGGCCCATTGTTATTTTAGAGAAAATAATCAAAAATTATTATTATTACTTTTTTATTATTCAAATAGCTTCATATTTATTTAGCTTTCTGACTCTGTGCTTGTGCCTTCAACACCTTCACGACGATTTTCTGCTCCTCAATAAGGAAAGCTCGCTTGATCCTGTCACAGACACACTTAGCACACATGGAACCTCCATAGCCCCGACTGACATGTTTTTTTGTTTTGGACAGTCTCATAAGAACCTTAGGTCTCACGGCACGAACCCCTTGGAGTCGGCCTGGGCACACACCACAGGCTGACTTTGGAGCCTTCCCCATCTTCTTCGTGTACAGGTAGACAATCCTGTTACCAGGGGTTCGGGACAGCCTAGTTTTGTTGGAGGCTGTGTTGTAGGAAAGCCTACGACGGTATGTCAAACGTTGGACCATGTTGAGTGCCTCTAAACGCCGGCCCCGGAAGAGCAAAATCAAAAATTATTGAGAATAAACATTGATTAGATATCTAGCAGTCTCTACCAGCAAGACATCTCCGAGATTAATAGAACTTGTGGTCAAGCATTGATGAATCATGACCGAAAAAGACAAAAATATTACAAAATATGAGTCTTGACAAGTGTAGGGAGTATAGCAGAGTTACAAAGGGAAGGTAGTGGGAGGGGATTATGACTGTGACATATTGTCTGTGTGAATGGAGGGTGTCAATAAAAAGTTAAAAAAAAAGAGAAATATGAGCTTTGAATAAAATATCTTTCTTGTATTTGATAACTCCGTTTGCCCCCCCAAATAGCATTATTAATACAGGTATCTATAGGCCCACACACATTAGCAGGCTTCATGGGATTTTTGAAATGTTTGGGATTTTCTTCTTTTTAGAAATTTTGTGTCTATGACAATGTGTACCGTTTTCTAGGAAGAGGAGCCATGTTTCTCACGTTCTCAAAGTTCATGAGTGTCATCTCAGCACCCGAGAGACAGAGGCATAAAGACCAAGAGTTCAAGGTCATCCTCAACTACATAGCAAGTTTGAACCCAACCTTGGTGTATAAGAGACTCTGTCTCAAAACTAAACAAAAGAAAACACAAACAAACATCAACAATAACAGAAAACATCCATCTATAATATCCAGGTGTCCAGAAGTGTAAGTACCACTGGACTTGTTCCCCAGATCCAAGAAAGTACATTAATCTTTCATATTTAGGTTGAAAATTACTGTTTATTATCTCATTTTCTCATATACTCATGATCCAGCTATAGACAAAATATATATATCTTGATCATGGCATATACTGTTAGTTCTGTGAAAATTCCCTCTGCAGATTCTCTATTTAGTGAATGCTTCTTAAGCTCTAACGTTGTCAAAGCATATGTCTCTTGGGATTTTAGAGTAGACAGTAGATTTAAGATGACTCTGGGGATAAAGCTGCAACCACTAAAAGGCTGGATGGAGGATGGATGGGAGATGACAGGAAGCAGATTGAAGCAAAGTGAGGAAAAAAATGTTTTTCATTAGAAATATAGGATGCTGGATCTTAGCGGGATGCAATTAAGTGTGGCATATGTGCCTGAAACCTGCCAGTCTGATAATAAAAAATATTATTTATTTGCAAGCAGAGAGAGGCAGAGAGAAGAGAGACAGACAGAGAAAGAGAGAGAGAATGGGCATGCCAGGGCCTTTAGCTACTGCAAAGGAATTCCAGATGCCTGAGTCACTATGCATCTGGCTTCACATGGGTACTGGGGAATTGAACTCAGGTCATTGGACTTTGCAGGGTAGCACCTTAATCCTTAAGCAATCTCTCCAGTCCTGAAAACATTTTAAACATGGCTTCCATTTTGAATTTCCTGATCTCTTTTACGAAAACCCTGTGCTTGAAATCATTGTGATGACAGCATTTCATGCACAAGCAGGGTTAAAGTTCATTCAGTGAAGCTGATTATGTTCATGATTCTCTCTTAAGCATCCCGGAAGGACCAAGTGCATTCTTATAACACAAGAACACAAGCATGTAGAGAAAAACTAACACAAGACAGAAGGTGATCCACAAGATCAAGTCCAAGTCAAAGGAAATTGGTACAGCAACAGGACACGACATCACATCCCCAAGGGAGATACGAGCATCGTCATGGAGGATGTGACTAACGAGTCAGACGTTCAAGGATGAGCGAGAATAGTGTGAAATGAAGAAGCATAGCCAGCATATGCTAGAGTAGAGAGCGGAAGCGTGGATTTTCTAAACTAGTTGTGAGTCATCTAGTTTGTGTGATTCTGGAGTATGAGGAGAGAACGATGTAGGCAAGACTGGAAAAGTTGGGTCATATTTTGGAGGGACCTAGATGATGAGTCTAAGGACTTTGTACTCTATCTGGGAAACAGTTTTTTTTAAATTTTTTTTGTAAGTTGTAGCCGACATTTGCCTTTCACTTGTTTGCCAAATAAACTCTTTTCTTTGGAAAATTCTCCTTATGAGGCTTTCTGATGGGCAAAGATATGTGGCTCACATACACTTGCTTTCCAGGTCTGTTTTGTAGTAAGGGGTCAGCTGTGTGACATAGGCTGTATCCTGGGACACCAGAACGCACTTGTCTCAGAAAGGATGAGGTGGAGGCTCTCTTTCATCCAGTGGGACAAGTAGTACCAAGGGCTCCAAGGTCAAGTTCCTAACAAACATGGAAGTGAGTGCAGTACCCAGATTTGCTCCCTGTGCAGTTCTGTAAGGCTCAGCTCAGCAGGCTGGGGTTAGGGTGGGCAAGGGAGGGGGCTCTGTCCTGCTCAGGCCTTCCTGCTGAAGGCAGGCATTGCTGCCAGCAACTTTGCTTCAAGACATCTCAGAAGTTTCAGTCAATGCACGTGGACCTCTTAAAAACTTTTGGTTACAAAAAATTTTCAAACTCACAAAAGCAGAGATCATATTCAGTTTTGATTTTTGGCAAGAATGTTTTCACAGGTTGTACTTTTTTGATTGCAACAGTCCAGGAAGAATATAATGTCCTGTTTTTTTTTTCTCTATTTTTGTGTTCATCAAATTGACCAAGTGGGTTCAGGTGTAATCAACCAGGTCTATCTAGTGGATTGCTCCAATCAGCCTTTTTGCTGGCAGAATTGGTTGGCATTAGAGAAAGGCATGAGATGGAATAAGAAAGTAAACTTACCCAAAGAAAGAAGAGTTAGGGGAAGAATTGAAGCCTGTTTATGAAATTGTTCCCTTTCATGTCTTTAGTCTCAGAACCTGCGGCCCTTTCTTTATTATGAATGACTCTTCCTCCAAACCTCAAGCCATTCTAGAAGTTCATAATGCACAGTCCATGATTGAGTATGCTTGTGCTTACCAATGTTAAGTAGTTGAAAGAGACATGCTCGACGATACTCCATGAAGTTTATAAGTAAAGAAGTATAAGGACATGATTTTTCTCATTAGAAGTTCTAGATTGCCAAAAGGTATGCCAGAAACTCTGTCTTCTTGGGGTCTTTTATGGTCTTTATCAAGGGGAGATGAGAAAAGCAAATCTTCCCTGCCATTGTTTTGTATGACCTGGATTTCTTTGTGGAAGTGAATCAATACAAAATTACATTTTTTGTTTATTTTTCAAGGTAAGGTCATGCTCTAGCCAAGTGGACCTGGAATTCAGTATATAGTCTGAGGGTGGCTTGGAACTCATGGTGATCCTCCTACGTCTGCCTCCCCAGTGCTGGATTAAAGGCGTGCAACATTACACCTGGCACAAATGTTTTTTTAATGAATACAGTGGTGCTCCTTATATAAATTATTAGAATAGAAATTGAAAACTCTGAAATCCAAAAACAATTAGTCATACTGTGGTGAGGGGCAAAGACCTACAGCTCATATAACTAGGAAATATTTCCTTCCCGAGTTTACCTTGAGATGAGAGCCTAGTTTTAGTATGGAGGCTTCATCTTATGAGACTAGGAAATGACATCACTCATAGACAATGCCTTCCTAATATATTTGATGAGTTTCTGTTCTTGTTTTCTAAGTGTATTTCTCTTTTAAAAATATTTCATTTATTTATTTGTAAGGAGAAAGAAGAGAGAATAAATGTGTGTACCAGGGCCTCTAGCCCCTGCAAACAAACACCAGATGCATGTGTCACTTTGTGTATGGGTACTGGGGAATCTAACCTGGGTGGTCAGGCATTGTAGAAAAGTGCCTTAACCACTGAGAAATCTCTCCATCCATCTAAGTCTATTTCTTGTTATAATCAAGACTCTTCCTTGCTGTTCTCACTTTTGGTTAGGGAACCATTTACAAATGGTGGTGAGTACCAGGGAGACCTAAGACTCATCAAGATGATGAGAAGAGAAAGCCCAGGGCTTAGCGCTGGGCCAGTTATCTCTAGCACTTCCACAGGGCTGAGGAAACATTGCAGAAGAAGTGGCAGAATGAATATGAGTGCTGCTCTCACTGCTAGCCAAAGAACCTTCTTTCCGGCAATGGTGGTAGCCACTGAGGAGGCTCAAAACTCATCCAAGCTAAATATAATGTATATATGATATACTCAACATAAATGAGCCATCTTTATCATGCCATCCAAGGCTCAGGGAATCTTGTGGAAGGAGGGGCGGAGAACATAGGAGCCACAGGATAGGAGGGAGTACTTTGGGTCACTGTCCTCCTAACATGAGCAGACAGGTGGATTCATGACCTCACAGTGTTTGCTGGGACTCCCGCAGGCCCTGCACAGTTCTGAGCCCGTCCACATTTGACATGGAGGGCAGAGGACAAAGGAATGAGACCACAAAGCAGATGGAGGACACCTTGGAAAGAAAAGCATTCTCAGTGGAATGGAGGTGAGGACAAGGGACAAAGAAGGAACATAGATCAGATTATAGTGCGTTCAAGTATTAAAATTCCCCGTGGAAAGAAGACGTCTTGTTCTCTCTCTACCTGCCTCTTTATCTCTAAATAAATAATAAATAAATAAGTTAGTAAATAAAAGTTAAAAAGGGGGGAGGCTGGAGAGATTTCTCAGGCATTTGCATGCAAAGCAGAAGGACCTGAGTTCAATTCCCCAGTACCCACGTGAAGCCAGATGCACAAAGTGGCACATGTGTCTGGAGTTCATTTACAATGGCTAAAGGCCCTGGTGCATCCATTCTCTCTCTTTCTATTGGCCTGTTTCTTGCTCTCTCACTCTTTCCATAAATAAATAAAAGTTAGAAAAGACTCTTTCCAATGTAGTGTTCAACAAAGGTTAGCTATTCTTATTGTCTCAACTATTTTTTTAACAAAATATGACCTCATGCCATAATTACAGCTTTATAAATGATCTTATGCTATATGGATGCCCATTGTTGAGATGTGTCATAACATCTAACCTTTCCTTGTTTTTGAATAATTGGATAATTACCACATTCTTCTGTTTTATAAATGGCATGATAATGGTATATTCATAATTCAGCTTTTTAAGCTAAAATGCTTGTGCTCGGTAACCACGCTCAAATTCTGTGTATAGGGCATTCTGTCATTCAGCAATGTTTTTTTTCCCCTGTAAAAATTACTTAGGAGCATGGCTCAGCTTTCTGGTTTGTACTCCAGTGGTAGGAAATCATTAATAAAATTTTCTAAGCAGCTAAAAAGGAGTCCATTCAAGCCAGGCACTGAAGCTGCAGTATTCAACGTCTGAGAATGCTCCAGCCTTTTCAGAGCCATCTCTTCTCCATTTATGTGCAATTCACCTCATTCTTCCAGGGATTTCCCCGCGTCAGCAAGTAAGAAGTGGGGAATTAGACGGCAATATGAAGAAATCTGCCAGATAGAGGAACAGGGGCATCTTAAAGTAGCTGCCAGTGACAGTGGAGAAATGACAGGGAGGGACTGCAAATTCAGTTGCAAGAACTCAGAAGCATGAGATTGTGAAGTTTTGTCATGTGTTTTTCACAGAGATTGTTCAGAAATTCTCCCCGAGCACTGAATTACATTACAGCTTGGAGCAGCAATGGATGTTTCTTGACCTTAAAAATGTTTAATATTTTTTTCTCTTTAAAAACAAGAATTGTAATTGGGGAACTAGCTCAGCAGGTAGGAGTTCTTGCTTCTCAAGCATAAGGGGCTGAGAGGGCTTGATTCACCGAGAGTTCAATTACCCAGCACACATGTAAATATTTCTGTATGGCTATTCACACCTGTAACCCCAGTCCGGTAGGGAGCAGAGACCAGAAAATTGCTGAGGCTCACTGATCAGATATCTGGCTAAAAGTAAATGCAGCTCCAGGTTCATTGAGAGACTTGATCTCAAGGCAATAAAGTGGAAGAACAATTGAGGAGAATGCAGACATTCTCCACACCTGGACACATGTGTGCATGTGCACACTCATGTGCACACACTCATACACACACACACACACACACACTTGTATGTCAGTAAAAAAAATAAAACAAGGACAGTTTATGAAGCCATAGAGGATAGTGGCTAAGAGCCAAGTCTATGAGTAGTGTCATTTATCTGGGTCTGACCCTGGTGTGCCCGTACTTTCTCTCTCTGCTTTTCAGAACGTTTAAGTATTTTTTTCAGAAGCCTTTTCAAAACCTTGGAAGGGGTAGCGGAAGTGAAGGGCTCTGAATTCAGCTTTGTTGGCTTTATGATAAATCTACCTGCTGTGCACTAGAACTTTGGAACAAGAAGTGAATATTTCATCACAGTTAGCATAGAACATGGGCAGGGACTCACTGGATTTCCAAATGTTTCTCTTAAAAACAATCCTGTTTAAAGCTGGCTGTGGTGGCACACACCTTTAGTCCCAGCACTTGGAGGAGGATCACCATAAATTGGAGGTCAATCTGGGACTTCAGAGTGAGTTCCAGGTCAGCTTAGGCTACAATGAGACCCTGTCTCAAAGGGAAAAAAACTCAAAAGATTAAAGAGTTAACTCTTCAGTGGCAGAAATGAAGACAGATGCCAGTCTTCCAGAAATGAGATCTTGTGGGGATTGGGCTCAATTCCAAATACAAAAAAGGAAAAGAGAGAATTTATATATATAGCTAAGGAGCAAGATGTGGGCCAGTGATCATTGAAGCAAAACATTAACAGCATGTGGAGATTATGGCTAACTGGATCCACCAGAATTCTTGCTGTCCAGTCAGACATTGCCTCAAAGATCATAGAAGGTGGGACTCTGATCAGATATTGACGGTGATCAGATACTGAGAACAGAGGATTCTGACTTAGTTCACAGTAGGATTCTTGTTAGAAGTGTCCTCTCCAAGGAAGAGCCCAAATATGGCCTAGGTGAGATGGTTCCAAGCCATCCCAAGATTCAATAGCTTAAAACAACTATGTTACTGTTCACAAGTCTGTGGGTTGGAATTAGGTCAGGCTTCACTGGGTATGATGACTCAGCTCTACATGGTGTTAGCTGGGTTTATGTATGTGGCATCATTGAAGTGAGTGTTCAGTTGGGGCTGTGGTGTCCTGGATGGCTTTCCTCACAGGGCACCTAGGAACAGTGTGATTGGAATGCCAGAGTACTGGATGAGTCAGTCTCAGTGTCTCTGTCTCTTGGCCTCTCTCTTCTGCTTTCTGCCCCTTCCCTCTGACCTGAAACCTATCATCATTTAATAACTTCACTCTTATTTCTTTTCTTGCTAACTAGGTCTTAAGACAATGGTATTAAAAACTGCTAGGTGTCTAAACAGAAAGATTCACACTGGCCCTGAGTGATTGAGGCTACATTTTGTGGGTCAACACAAGTGGGAAAGGAGCCCAGATTCAAAGAAAAGGGCGATAGATGACGTGCTGATGGGAGGTGTGACATGCACATTGCTGGCAATGACAGGAAACATTCTAGTCTATTCTGTGCCCACAACCGGAAGAAAGCAAAAGTAAATGTGCATCAAATTATCCATTTAAAGAGAGAGGTCTCTATTCACCACCTTCACATTAATTAAAACAAGAGCTAGTGAATTTCTTTGGAAACAAGGACTTCTACCAAAACTGATTACTAGCAGTGAGGTATTGACGGAACAAAGTTAAACCACATGGGAAGGAACGAACCAGGAAGCTGTCACAGGAAACAGAACATGACAACCCCTGGTTGAGGTCAGTTTCTCCTTTCTGGGACAAACATCCAACAAGAAGCAGTTTGTGGGAGAAAGGGTTTATTTTGACTCGAGGGGAAGCTCCATCATGGCAGGGAAAACAATGGCATGAACAGAGGGTGGACATCACCTCCTGACCAACATCAGGTGGACAACAGCAGCAGGAGAATGTGCCAAACACTGGCAAGGGGAAGCTGGCTATAGCACCGTAAGCCCACACCAACAACACCCCTCCAATAAGGTTCCAATCCCGAAAATGCCATCAGTTGGGGATCAGGCATTCAGAATACATAAGTTTATGGGGAATGCCTGAATCAAACCACCACACCATGTTACACAGTGAAAAATTTTTTTTTGGGGGGGTGGGTTTCGAGGTAGGGTCTTGCTCTAGTCCAGACTGACCTGGAATTCACTCTGTAGTCTCAGGGTGGCCTTGAACTCACGGCGATCCTCCTACCTCTGCTGGGATTAAAGGCGTGCGTCATCACGCCAGGCCAGTGAAAGATTTTTCTAACATGATCACATACATTAACTTCCTGGCTTGAGGTTTCTTTATTTTTATTTTATTAATTATGAGTTTTACTGTATGAACATATCATATATTGGTCTTGTTCCCATTGGGTAGTTGCCTCTCCCCTGTTCCCATTCCCAGAGGGGCCTCCTCAGTGAGGTTGCTGGTATTCACTGTGGGGTCCTGAATGCATCAGTCAGTCATTGGGTGGTGGTAGGGGGTAGTGCCTCCTCCTTCCCACCCTGTTACTCTTACAATCTTTCCACCCCCTCTTCAGCAATATTCCCTGAGTCTTGTCAGGTGTTCTGTAAATCTACTTTAGTGTTGAGCTCTCTGCATCCTTTGGATTTCTGCTTTGATGAGTTTTAGTGTCCTCAGTGTCTATGACCATCTCCCTGGAGGAGGTTATAAGGCCAGCAGTGGGAGCAGCACTCATGTTTAAGTCTCCACTTCCTCTATGATATCTCCTGAGGCCTGGCAGATGTGATAGGGGTGGCTTGTCTCATGCTAGGCAGTAGGCTATCTTTTCTTGTAATATTAAAGAATATTGGTTATCCCCATTTTTTTTTGCTGCTAAGAGCTCAACACTAAAGCAGACTTACAACTCACCCAGGAAGGCTCAGGGAACATTGTGGAAGAGGAGGCAGAAAGATCGTCAGAGCCATGGTGGGAGGAGAATATCCAGAGGCATTAACCCCCAACTAACTGTCCAATGCTCACACAACTCACAGCCTTCCTTCTATTCCATGGAACATTCCAGAAATCCCATTGAGGAGGGACCTCTGTGGAATGAGGGCAGGGAGGAGGCAAATGGTGGTATCAACACATGAATTCTACATACAAAGTTTTTACTTAAAAATAACAATAAAAATAAAAATGCAAAAAAGAAAAAATATAAAAAGAAAGTTTTCTCGTTGTTCTATTAGTTTGAAAATATGTGGCTTAGACTAACTTGTACATGTGGTACATACTGAACATAACTGAATATATGCTTATTCTACAGAATCTCTGAGCTGGGGCATTACCCAAAGTAGGGTCTTCAATGGACTGGACCAGTGTTTCAATGCAAATTCCAGCCCCCAAACTATATGGTTTTGATTTCACAGTATGAATGGATCCCCTGGAATCTGGGAAAAGGCGATTGGTTAACCAAGGTTCTCCTTCAGCAGCTTGGTCCCTCTACATTCTGAGGCATTCAGGAAGGACTGCATCACTTCTTCAGTGGACTGGGAGCTGGTGCTGATGATGTCTTTAAGGGCATATAGATCACTGAATGCCGTCCATCTCGAAACTGGTTCCAGTTAGACAGAACGCAACTCCCATTGAGATTTTTGGGGAAGACCCAGTTCACTGACTCTGGTGCCTTCCTGACCCCACAGTGGATGCTGTTAACCGCACTGAGGAGGCCCTTTGTGGGATGAGGGCAGGGGAACTTGAGAGTATAACCCAATGGGATACCATCATTAGGCACTATGAGCATACCGTAAAGTTCTCAATTAAAAAAAATTAAAAGTTATTGTATCACCTAAAAACAAATCAAAAAACAAAGCAAGAAGCAAACAAACAACCTGTGACATATGGCTGTCAGGATCCGAAGGCATCTGGGCTTTCCCTCAGCTCTGTGGAAGCCTTCTGTGGTGCCTCTCTAGATCTGAACCAAAAGATCTTAATAGTTTGCTTTTAGTTAGCTGGTGCTTTTTGTCAATAGAAAGCTTTTTGAACACTTGCTAGAAATTAGACCTTGTAGCACCTTTGGTTGGAGGGAAGGGAAAGTCAAATAGTGTATTGTAGGCAGCAGGTAGTGTGGGGCACCACAGAGGTCATTTGTTACAACCCATGATAAAATAGAACCTTTTCCAAAGAGACACACTTTTTTGTGTGCCCTCACTGGTTGCATCTGGAAATTAGACTATTTCACTCCAAAATCTGATCATAAAATCCATGGCTCATGTGATTGACATGTGGTGGGACCTCTCTCTCTCCCTGATCCAGAGAGATGGTCAGTGAAAGGCATGGAGAGCTGGTCCCGAGGATGTTGTTAACATATCTAGGAAATGGATACAGAGAAGCCCACATGCATATTTTTGTCCAGAAAATTACACTTTTGAAAAATACTCTGCTTATCAAAAGTACTATAAGAAGGTAGCATTTTGTGGGAATGATTTAGACCTGGGTGTCAAGTACTAGCTACTTGATCTTTGGTAAATGACCAAATATCCAGGATCTTGGTTTTCTAATTTATAAAAGGGAAATAATGCTGTATACCATATAGCATTGTTTTAGGAATCAAATTTTATATCTAGCAGAATGTATAACATCTATTAGGCTTGCAGTGAATGTTAGCTATTAAACAGAGTGACTCAAGTCATGAGGCTGCAGACCATGCCTGGTTCATAACAATAATTGGCAATGTTTATATAGTGCTTCCCAGGTTACAGTATGCTTTCAGGTCCATTATCTCACAGCTGAACAGAGAAATCAGTCATTAAAATCTGTGGCAGAACTAAAGGCAGATTTAGGGCTGAAAGCACATTATTTTACACCAAATTCCATATTTTACCACACTAGAGCACCGCCTCTCAGAAACATATTTCTCCTCTGAACTTCTATGGAACAGTTTTTACTGCTCATTTGGCTCTTATTGCCTATTGGTTTATGCAGTATCTTCTTTTTATGGATCTATGTTCTTCCCACAGTGAGTTAGGAGCCAGCACCACGCTTTATGACTTTGCGCTGTCTGCAGTTTCCCAGTGCAGTGCTGGCTCTGAGAAAACGCTCAATAAAATTGAACTGATAGATCAGCAAGGTCTCTTTGGTTACAAACAAGCAGCAGAAATAGATGATGCTGGCTAATCTGAGAAGGATGGAATGTAATCAAGGATGCTGAGGAAGTGCGGAAAAACAGATTTGTCCAAGAGTGTTCTGGGCATGCAAGCAAACTGGACTTAAGAGATGAGAATGCAGTGAGAACTTTATGATGTGGGCAGAATCAATTATTAACCACCTCCAACTTCTAGCAACTTCCACTCCCTTGTCTTTCAGGAAAGGGGTATTTGAAGGTTGCTTCTTGGGGGCACAGGCTCTGTACTTTGCTTAGGAGAAGGCTGAACATCTCAGTATAGGCCCATTAGGCCATGCCAAATGATTGTCTAATTTCTCAGCCTGAAATTTAGCTACTGTTAGAAAGAAAAATTTGGTGCTGAGGATATTGAAAAACAAGAGAGTGGTTCATTACAATGTATTAGCTGAATTATCTAAGAGACTTTAATAATTCTTTTCTTTTATTTCTTTTGTGACACTGGGATTGTTAATCCTTCTCAATTTTACATGTATTAGAATATGGAGCATTGATAGCATATGACCCAGGTTTATAAAATTTAATGTAAACATATTCAATGTTGTGAAACCTTAAATCTTAAAAAAATTGCAGTTGCTTATTTTGTTTTTTTTTTTTGGTTAGACATTTTTAGTCTCTACACTAATTTAGTTATGACAATTAAAAGTTATTATTGACAATTTTTATACATGTACATAGTCATGTATATATGACTCCCATGTCAACCACTTACTCCATCAATGTTGCAATATTAGGCCTCAATAAAGACTTCTGAATGCTTTTTTATTTGCCTTCTTATGGTCTTTATCGTGGATAAAGTGGGCTTTATCCACTTACCCATCACCAGTGAGAAGGCAGCTGAGGAATTCTGGAGTGGCTGGAGAGCCAAGAGCACAGAAGACGAGAGGCCATGAACCATGCTAGCTGCAAGCCCCAGGTGCTTTCAAGAGTTCTGGGGGTCTGACGAACTACAGAACAAGTTGTAGGAACAAAATATGGGAGTGAACTATGGGAAAGACCCGGGGACATTTCATATGGACCTTACGAATAGCTTTTCTGATAATATTTCTGTAAGATGCTAGATTCCTTACTTGGAACTGGCTCTAAAGTTAATCTTACAACTGCATAATCTACCCACTTAAAGTAATGGGACCAAGTTTCCTCTGCCTTGGTGTAACTTTGGCCTGAACAGCACAGATGACCAATATTGACAAGCAATGTTTAGAGATGCTGACTGATCTTAAGATATGCTCTCTGCTCCTTTCCTTAGATGCCTGTTTGGATTCTCGACTCAGAACAAGCACACGTGTATAGGAAGTGCTGATCACAGCACTGAAGTAACTGTGGGCCCACAGATCTGTTGAAGGCTGCAGGTGGGCTTAGTGTGATTATTCTTGTGATCAGTGTATGTGTGCTGTAGATCAGCAGAGTCCAGCAGGTCACATACCCCTAAATCTCGTCCTCTCACAACAAATGTCTAAGGATTGTCCAAGGTCGAAAGTTTCTTAGTCTTTGCTCATACAATGTACTACTTGTTTGTGAATTACTGGTTTTCCTCTGTTCAGTAAAAGTGCCAGTGAGCACCTGAATGCAGAAGACAGGAAGTCATAGCTACAGTGACATCAGATCAGCGGTGACAGCAGACAGAGCAGATTTACTAATGGCTTAAACAAAACTTCTCTTCAGTGTCCTTTCTCCTCAGGCTGCTACTACAAGCAGCCAGCCCACTCCTGGGATGAGGGTATCAGGAGCTAGCTCTCTCTCCTCTGAGGCTCTGCTCATGGAAGCAGTTTGGACAGAAAAGTTCCAGAGCTTCATCTTCTCTAAATTCAGGGCCATGCCCCCCTAATAGAGCACCAGGGTAAGAACTGAGGGTCTGAAAGTTTGGGAGCTGTAATGCTAGTCACTGGGTGCTGAACTACTGTTACTCAAAGCTCAGATCAAGAAATGTTTCAACTGAGCTATAAACCTCAGCCTTTCAAAGCCTGGAGCCATAAGTCTCTGGCACTTAGATCTGCAAGAACCAAGGGAATGATTCCTAGACTAGTCATGATTTCTATCCAAATAGAGGAAAAGGACCCATGAGCAGCTATTTGTGGCAGTGTGCTAGGTTGATTTACACTTGTTACCTTATGTAATGGTTGAGCACTGAGTTCTGCTTTCTTACCATGCTGGGCATCACATCCAGGGCCTTGCACATTCTAGGCAATTGTGCTACCAATGAACTATATTTTCACCAAGAAGTAGGGTCTGTTAATTTCACTTTAGAGCTGAGAAAAAAATAGGCAATATGATTAGAGAATTTGCATTTGGCCACTTAGAAGTTAATAATAGCTCAATTTATATTTAGATTCAGGCTGAGTCTCCTGCTTTTCTAATTCATTGTATATCTCAGTGGTGGTTTGGATCAGATATCCTCCATAAACTCATGTGTTCTGAATGCTTGGTTCTCAGCTGATGATAAGTTGGGAGGTAGAGCCTTGCTGGAGGAGGTGTGTTGTTGGGGAAGGGCTTAGGAGTGTTATAGCTGGCTCCCCTTTGCTGGATCTTGACTCACTCCTGCTGGTGTTTTCCACCTGCTCTGGGAGAGGTGGTGTCCAGCCTCTGCTCATGCCATGCTGTCTGCTCAAGACTGGAAGCCAAAATAAACCCTTTCCTCCCATCAGCTGCTTTTGGTTGGGTGCTTGTCCCAGCAGCCAGAAGGGAACTACAACAGTTTCAATATCAGGGATTTTTATATTGAAGGTTAATTATGACTTGAAAAATATGATAGGCTATGTTCAAATCCTATCTTATCATCCTGCTGCACTCAAAAATGGATTTGCTAGCCAAATAGGAAATGACTGTAATGCAACCAAATGACTCTCAATATATACAGCAAGCTATTTCCATGGAATAAATAAAAGGATAATTTTATTGTGGCTTTGATCATTAATAATACATTACACAAGAAATTTAAATGCTAAATATGCTTGATTCCATACAAGGAAAAATAACTCTCAGTATTTTAAGATTATGTCAAAGAAATAACAAAATTGTGTTTCCACGTTAGTCCCCTTTATTAGTCAACTTCTTGTTGCCGAGACAAAATACCTTACAAAATTCAGTTTAAGGGAAGTAGGATTTATTTCAGCTGAGAGTTCCAGGTTACAGTCATGAAAGGGAAGGCATGGTGGCAGGAAGCAAGTCCCTGATGAGGAAGCAGCCATGGATGCTCACTAGCTCTCTCCTTTTTACACTATCCAGGAGCCCAGCCCACAGGATGGTGCCCTCCCCCCCCAACCAACTGGATCTAGAAAATCCCTCAGAGACAATACCAGGGATTTTTTCCCATGGCAATTATCCTGTCAAGTTGATAATCAAAGATTAACTATCCTTCCACACCCCTTATCTGGGGTTTTCATGGCTTCAGTTACCCAAATTCCAAAAATATTAAGTGGAAAGACCCACTTGTCAATGTTTTCAATTCATGAATTTCAGCTTGCTTGCCACCTGAGTAGTGATACAATCCCTTATGTTCCTTTCCTATCCTTCCTGGGGAGGCAGACATCTTGCCCAGCATAGCCACACTGAGGCATACTTGTCCACCCTGGGGTTTTCAGATTGACTGTTGGGTATCACAAGTCTAGTGTATAGGGTTTAGCACTAATTATATTTTCAGGCATATGCTGGAACACAGTTTTTCAAACTAAAGGGGACTACTGTAATTAGACTATGACAGATTTTTTTTCCACCAAGGCTAACTGAGAAAAAGGCTATTTGAATAAATTGATTTTGTTATTGAAAGACATTTCAGGGGCTGGGAAGATGACTCAGTGGTTAATGGCACTTGCTTGCAAAGTCAGCTGGACAGGATTGAATTCCCAAGCCACACAAGTAAACCAGTAAACCATACCCAAAAGGTGGCACAAACATCTGTGTTTGTTTGCAGCAATAAGAGGTCCCGAAGCACCTATATTCTCTCTCTCTCTCTCTCTCTCTCTCTCTCTCTCTCTCTCTCTCTCTCTCTCTCTCTCACACACACACACACACACACACACACACGCACACACACATGATAAATAAAAGGACATTTAAGCTTAGATAAATACAATTCAAATTTCTGCTGGGTGAGTTAATTTTCCTTGGGCTTTGAATGAGAAAAGAAAATATACTCATGTTGTCTTTCTGATGCAAATAAAGCTATGACTGCTTAATGCTTTAAGGAGCCAGGATTCTGGGTAGGACTCTGTGCATAAAAAGTCATGATGGCAAAGAACATCCACTGGAGATTTAGCTGTGCACCCTACTAACATCTCAGTGAGTCGTTGCATTTAATATTCAGGACAACAGCGTTGGTTTTGAGTTTTAAAACCAAGCTTTATTTAACATTCGAGGTTCCCACCTCGAAAGAATTCTGTATAAAGAACTTTGGGAGCTAAGAAGAACCAAGGCAGAGAATATTCTATACATTTTGAGGACAGAGAAGAGAGAAAAGAAGGAGGATCTTTCTGAAATTCTTTACTGGCTCTTGAATGATGTTGTAATATCATAGGACAAACAGGAACACTAACTTGAAAGGTGTATTCATGAAGCTGCTTTATCTTGGGGCTGATTTACTGACTGTCCTCAACCTTCTCATCTCTATGTGCCTGGAAGTGTCACAGTTGAGGGCTCTGCTCCCTGGAGATGTACTCAGAGGATCTCCCATCCATTTTCCTTCTGTTTGCCAGGTGGTCTTGTTGAGCATGGCACAGCCACCACCTTTTTTTTCTGTGTACTTTGTCACTCTATCAACGATAATATATTAGACTATTATTTTCTCTGTCACTTTTTTAAGTGATTTAGAGATGCAAATACATTTATCTCACTTGATGGCAAATCTATCATCCATCTATCTACATCTATCTATCACTTTATTATTATTATTATTATTATTATTATTATTATTATTATTATTATTACCTAGCAATCATCTCTCTGATGGTTTGGATCTGAAATATGCCCTGAAAGCTCATTTGTTTCCAGTTGGTACTGAATACAGCAGTATTTAAAGGTAAGACCTTGGGGAGGGTTGAATCATGAAAGTTCTAGTTAGATCAGTGGATTAATCCATTGATAGCTTTATAGCTTAATGGGCTACTGGGTGGTGCTAGAGGCTTTAGGAGGTGTTTCCTTGAAGGGTAGACATTGTCCATGGTCCCCTTCCTTTGATGTCTTTGCTTGTTGCCTGGCTACCATGAGTTGAACAGCTTTTCTGTACTATACACTCTGCTGTGACATTGTGTCTCAACACAGAAACCAGCAATGGGGCCAAGTGACCACGGACTGAAACCTCTGCATCTATAACTAATAATAAATCTTTTCTGCTTTGAGTTGACATCAGGTATTTTGTCACAACAATGGAATATTGTCCAGCATCATTTGTGAGAGTTATTTTATGAGTCAACTTGACTGGGTCACAAGGTGTCCAGAGAGTCATAAGCTACTTCATGATGGGAAGCCATTCTGAGACGTGCATTATTAGGTAACTTCATGCACAGACATCATAGAGTACTCACACTTATATAGTTCCTCAATGTGGCCTCTTAATGACACAATCAAGAGACATTGAAAACCCAGTTACAGGTGGCATTTATTCATGGCTACTACATTGGCCCTTTATGGGGTGGTTCCAGAAACTATTATGAGGCAAAATTTGGCATTAAACTGTTTTTACATTAATAAAGATGTTTCATGTAAATCTATGCAGTTAATCTTCTATTTCTATTGTTCTCAAGGGGACTTCCTTCTACATTCTGTTATTTAAAAATAATCTTTTAATAAATAAGAAAAAAATTTATGATGTTTATATAATTTTGTCTCTAATTTTTCCCAATATTATGTCATAAACACAATCAATACTGGCATGTAAATTATTCAATTATCAATGAAATAACTATAAAAACCATTTAAGGAAAGACAACTTAATGTTTTCTAATATAGTAAAACTGTATAATTATTATTACTATCTAAGTCCAGAAGTTTCACTCTCCAACAGTAGTACCCATTTTCCTTCTCTCTCCTCCTAAAATCTTTTTTCTCTTTCTATGGGCTTGCTTATTCTGAATGTTCCTGTAATTGGAATCATAAAATACATGTGGTCTTTTTGGTATCTGGTTTCTTAGTAATGTCTCAAGTTTCATTCATGTTACATGAATCTGTACTACATACATTATTATGGCTTAATAGTGTTTCATGTCATGACCTAATCTTTTAAATATTTTCAGTGATTGTGTGATTGTAGAAAGGTAGCTATGCCATAGTGAACTTTATTGTATGGAAATTTAACAAGAGCTAGGCATAGTAGCTCATGCCTTTCATCCCAGCACTTGGGAGGCTGAGGTAGGAGGATTACCCTGAGTTTCAGGTCAGCCTGGGCTAGAATAAAACCTGCTTCAAAATGCCAAAAAAAAAAAACCCCAAAAAGAAACAAACAAAAACACCTATGAACACACCAATGGTCTGCATAGTTGAATGTAGACAAGTCAAATAGGAAGGATAAATTTAATTAAAAATCATCACCACCAACCATAAACCCAAGCCAAATTTCAAAACAGCTAATCAGCTGTATATATGAGCATCCAATCACAGAAGGCATTGGAATTTAACTGACACATTT
Organism: Zapus hudsonius; assembly: GCA_004024765.1. NCBI lineage: Eukaryota > Metazoa > Chordata > Mammalia > Rodentia > Dipodidae > Zapus > Zapus hudsonius. The sequence continues at coordinate 8,664 of PVHP010010721.1, read as the reverse complement.
GCTTACTTGAGCGAAGCAGATGTGGTTCAAATGGAATTAGTTTGGTTTCTGTTTTGGTTGTTTCCAAAAGGCAGAAACTACATTCTAACAAGAAATATGACCTGCACTGGCTTACTCTCTTAAATAAGGGTATAAGTGAATTAGAAGGTTGGATATTAGGTTAGCTCTAATTGAGAGAGCTGTTTTTGTCCCGGGGAGAGGAGTAAGTCTTACAGCCCTAAAGGCAGAGGGTGTGTGTGTGTGTGTGTGTGTGTGTGAGACGTTCTTTTTTCCTGTCCCGGGATTTCATTTATTCTGTCCTGTAGAGCTATCTTGAGGGTAAGAACTGAGAAAGGAAAACAGACATTTATGAGGTACCCAGAACTAGAGGGAAAGTAACCAATCAGAAAAGAACTAAAGATGTCTAGAGAGCCCCTGTGACAGGCCTCCAGAGGAACCCAGTCTTCTGGAAATATCTTCCCTGTTTCCTTATTTCTTCCTCAAACTAGATGCCTCGCAGGCCATAACCTGATCAGCAGTCTCTGAAGAGGGGAGAAGCCCATTGGTCCACTTCCCAGAGAGCCCTAGCTCAGGCCCAGTCCAAGCATTTTGCTAGTTTGTCCACGCCACTTACTAAACCAAGGCCATGTTTTTGGCCAGGATAACTGAAACATTTTATTTCCTAAAAAGTGACCACTAGAGTCATATATAATTTCTCCTAGTCCCACTGAAAGGCAGTGGGGAAAACGGGGTTGGCTTTGAAAAGGCACTACATCTTTTCGGTCAATTTTTGGGATATAGGTTTGTTACATTTTAGAATTGTTTTGGGGCCAAAAGATGAATCTCACCAAAGTAGTAGTGATCACCTGCCTGAAACTCACTTGAAGAAACCTTGCAGTACGATGCTCCTCCCCACACACTCTGTAGCAGCTCTGGAGCACAGTAGAGAAGACCCCCTGTCCAGGGAGAGCTCAGTGAACCCACTTGATTTGGGGGCAGCCTATGAGCAAACACTGCTTTAGATGATACTGAGAGACAGCTCAGCGGTTCAAGACACTTGCAAAGCCTGATGCCCTGGGTTTGATTCCTCAGTACTCACATTAAGCCAGATACACAAAGTAGCACATGCATCTGAAATTAGTTCACAGTGGCTAGAGGCCTGGCACATCCATTCTCTCTCCTTGTTTGCAAATAAATAATAAATAAAATCAAAAAAATATACAGGATCCCTTGCCACAAGGACTAATACAGACAGCCCACAAAGGAGGATATACAACTGATCAGGGATGGGGAGGGGGGGAATTGGGGAAGTCGGGATAACAACGCATGGTTTGCCCACTAAATAATGTAACTCATTATGGACAATAAATATTAAAAAAAACATTTTGGATAGTTTTTATTTATCTTTGCTATAGGCTGAATGTTAACTAGCATCATGATAAATTGTGATCAATTATATTTGGGTCTTGGCTCTTTTAAAACTTTGAGATCAAAGGACAAATTTCCCTTTCATTATGCTTTATATTTTATAAGATTTTAAAATAAATTATATCTTTATTGTCCATGTTTACATACACTGAATGAGCAAATAATGTGTTGGTGTCCCAGTTCCTCAGTTTCCCTCTTCCCTGTCCCTAATCAGCTGAATATCCTCCTCCATGGGCAAACTGGATCAGTCCATCGGGTAGGGGGTTATGGACAGCCTAGGAGTCAACCTGGTTCCACCCCCCTTTGTATGTTATTACTGAGGGGAGCGATGTCTCTGGATATTCTCCTCCACCATGGCTCTTGCAAGCTTTCCACCCCCTCTTCCACTCAGTTCTGTGAGTCATGGTGGGTGAGTATTAAGACTGCTTTATTGTTGAGGTCTTAGGGGTCTCTGTACTTCTGCTTTAGGTTGTGTTGAAAATCATTGGTCTCTGTCTCTCTGGCTTATCCTGTGTGGACTGATTGGCTGTGGTTACAGGTCTCTTGCTTAACTCACTACTCTCTGCGGGGTTCCATGTGGATCCTCCACGGTAGGTCTGGGGTGGCTTATCTCTTGCCAGGATGTCAGCTATCGACCAGCGGCTCGTTGGCAGGGTTGTTAGAGCCACAGCTCTCTTACTGCCTTCTGAAAAATACAAACAGAATCTCCATCGGAGAGTGAGATCAGTATAAATTAACTGAGATATACATTTCTGAATTGGCTAGATTCTATTATTAGTAGTCTCTTTGTAATTCACTTGTAAAGTGGATTTCTCTTTGCGGCCCAAGATTTTGGTTCCCAATGTATTTCGCCCTGACTCCCAATTCCAGTCAAGGGCTCCTTGTCACTGAGCGGATTATTGGCCAAATTACAAGCTGTTGATTGCCTCCCCCAGTCTTTGGCGCCTCCATTGCACAAGTTTTCCTTTCTTGGTTTGCTGTTCTCTCCCAGTAGGAAGTGTGTTCAGCCTACTCATGGCAGCAGACTGTGTTTCATATCAGTAGTCTCTGTTTACACCAACTATCGTTGACCAACTTCCCCTGGCAGCTTTTGCAGTGCCTTCCAGCACTGCACTACCTACCATCTGGGGGCTGGTTACCATTCTGGACCTCGCAGGGTCTCTCAGTGCTGATAGATGCCTTTCTGTGGTTTCTTCAGCAACAGGATCCTGCCTCAGGCCTGGGGTGGGCATTCAAGAGCTTTGACAGAATCCTGTCTTGTTTTTGTGATCTCATGGATCACTTTGGTCAACAGCTCAGTTAACATTTGTTTCAAAGGATGTTTACATAGAGACATTCCTTTTATATAGAGATATTTTCAAATAAGATAGTTAAAGTAGCAATGAACTGTGATAAGGCCTGAGTATATATCGCCTTGAGTATGGCCTTACTCTCCCTACATGTAAACCTGACATTTTCTGGAAATCTCACAAACAAGATTCTAAAATTTGTTTACAGTAAAAATACCCTAACTTTCTGCACAGCCCTTATGACTCAAGTTTTACCTTTTCAGCTATAAACCTATCTAATGCACATCAAGAACCACCCTATGATCTCATTTAAGCACCTTAGCAATACTTTGAGCTGTAACTTCAGAACCCACCAAATATATGTGGCTATTGTATCTTTCTCTTGAGAAGTTCACTGGGTGTGTCCTATTCATCCTCTCTGTTAACACACGTGCTTAAATCTATGCTCAAATCTCTTTTCTAATAAACTCCAAGTCTGCTATTTAAAAAAGATATTTTATAGCTAGGTAGTATTATATTGAGTTTCTCTCATTTTTTAGTAATATATTTCCTTATAAATAAGATATTTGTTAAAAAACTTTAGATATTTTAGGTTACCCTCACACATATGATTTATGCAAATATAACACATAAAAATTAATATATTTTGGTTTGGTCTTGGATTTCTCTATCGTTATTCTCCCTTCATTCCTTTTATTAGTTCCTCCACCCACCTCCAGGATAGCTGACAATAATATCATAGTATGAATCACTCCAGTCAATCCTGAAGGGATCCAGTGAAGCAATCTATTATCCTTGCTTGTGCTCATGTAATAGTACTCTGGTATGTATACACATACAGGATTTCTAAATATGAGGATCTTGCTTTATCTCTCTTCTCCAAAAGAATGATTCCTATATAATTTTCTGCTTCTTGCTTTATCACTCAGTAATAACTCCCAGAAAAATCTCTTCACATCCATGCAGCTTTGTTACATAAAATGGTTGTATTAAAAAACCTATTTCTCAGCCATTTATCTATGGCTGGGCATTTTGTTTCCATGCCTGAGAGATTTTGATAAATGTTGCAATATCTTCTTTGTAAGAATGTTCTCACAGACTGGCTTTATTCCCAGGAGTGCAATTTCTGAGCTAAAGATTATAGATAGCTTTAATTTTAGTAGTGTGCAAAGTTGTTTTTGTAAAATAACTTTATTATGAATAATTAGATATATTGTATGTGCAAATCTTGTGATGGTACCCCTATTTCCCTCCTCTATGTCTCCAACCCACAGGGGCCCCTCCTTGGTGTGCATACTGGCTCTGTCTGTAGAGTAGGGGGTTATAAACTGCACCAGGGATAGTCAGTTTTTTCCCCCTTTGTGTGTTGTTGCTGGGGTGGGGGCAATGTCTTTAGAGCTGAAATGCTGCAAACTTTCAACAGTGATGGCAATTACACCTTTCCCTGTAGCTGTGCTAGTAATACAACTTTTCTGTTTTTTTCTAGGACCATGGATGAAGAATGGTATGGCAGTTTGGATGAAATGTCTCCCATAGGTTCATGTGCTTTGAATAGTTGGGCCCCAGTTAGTAGCAATTTGTGAAAGTTGGAGAGCCTTTTCGAGGTGGAGGAGGTATGTCACTGGGGGTGAACTTGGGGTTTATTAATCCAGTCCACTGAGTGTTCAGAGATAGCTTTCTTTCCCGCTGCTGTGGAGATGTGACTCAGGCCTCCTCCCGAGGCCTGCCAAATTTTCTCTGACGTCATAAAATTTCCTCTTAAAACTGTAAGCTAAAAGAAACTGTTTCCTCCCAAAAGATCTTTCTGGTCCAGTGTTTTGTCCCAGCAATGTGAATGTAACTGCTACAAACGGTGTCTTCTCCTTAATCTGCATTTTCCTTACCACCTGTAGATGAGGGCCTTTTCCTGTACACTGTCATCAGTTATTCTCTGTCACTTGTGTCTTCACACATTTCGTCCACCTTTTCTCCTTTGGATTGTATATATGTGCGTGATGTGTATATATATTATAAGGGTTATTGATATATCATAGATATTAGCTTTTTTCCTGAATTTTTACCTTATTCCTCGACTTTGGTTACTATGTTTTCACTACATAATTGTTATTGGTTATCTATACTAGCTACAGAATAATAAGGTTCATTGTGACATTTTCATACAGATAGTGCACTTTGGTCATACTCATCCGCTGCTGCCATCCCCTATTCTTTCTTCCTCTTTCTCTTGATTCTCTTCCTTCTAATAGCCCCTGTTTCACTTTATTGTCTTTTTTTGTCTATATTCCACTTATGAGAAAAACATCAGAAAGATGCTTGTCGTTCTAAGCCCAGCTTCTTTCTCTTAACACAATGCTCTCCAGATCTATCCAATTTCCTGCAAACGACTTTCATCTTTAGTGCTGAATAACAGCACTCCATTGTGTATACATGCCATATTTTATTTTCTTTCTCAAAATGATTTTATAGGTTAGCATACAAAGTAATGGTTTTGTTGCAGTCAGCACTCTAGTTGCTGCACACAAAGAACCCAAACAAAAGCGGCTTGTGGAGGTTTATTTGGCAGATGGACTGGAGGGGAGACTCCATCCTGGCAGGGAAAACGATGGCATGAACAGAGGGGTGGACATCACCTCCACCACAACACTGTAAACAGCAGCAAGAAGGTGTGCCAAATACTGGCAAGGGGAAGCTGGCTTATAACCCCCATAAACCCGCCCCCAACAACAGAGCTCCATTAAGGTTGTGAAATCCAAACTGCCATCAGCTGAGGATCGATTACCCAGAACACATTCATTTGTTTGTGGGGGACACCTGGATCAAACCATGACAGGCTTTCATCTTAGTTTTTTTAGATTACAAAAAAAATTGGGTGTGTACAGTGTGTGTATGTATATGCTTATGCAGATGCATGTACCTTGTGTGCACACACATACAGAGGCCATACTCGAACTCAGGATGTCTCAGGTCCTCTCAGGCTCTCATGCTTGCATGGCAAGCACTCTCACCTTTGGAGCCATTTCCCCAGCCACCAGTATAGCTTTTCCATCTTAAACATGTCTGTTATACTTTGTTCTCATTGACTCCCCTGCACCCTCATCTTCTCTACCCGCTCCACCAGCCCCATTGGCCGGTTCCCTTCCTTCCTCCAGATTGCCCTCTCCTCTGCTTTCTTACCACATAAATACCCTTTCCCCCCCCCCACAATCTATACTGTTTCTTCCTCTTCACCATGATCCCCTTTGTGGTTTTGTGAACTACAGTCACACACATATTGAAATCTAGGTTCTTCATGTAAGGTAGAACATGTGGTATTTGTCTTTTTCAGGGTGGCTTATTTTGCTTAATAGCACAATTTGCACTAGTATCCAGTTTTCTGCACGTCATGTTTCCATTTTTCGTTGTGCTACCTAAAAGTCCATGGTATATATGTAGCACATAGTATGGAAAGAAATATAGCTTTTATAAGTCTGTATGATGTCAATATTCCCCCAAAATTAGATCACTAAACATCAGCAGTCCCCTCACAGGATTAGAAATCCAGATGATCAAATATATTTATAAACTATGTAAATACATGACACATTAGAGAAGACAGAGGACAGCTTATACTTACTCTTTTTACATCGGGATTCAGAAATACCTGGCGTGTGATGAGATGAATCAACCTTCATTGGTATTTATGTAGGTGAAGGTCTTGGGAAGGAAGAGCTGAGAAGAATTCATCATGGAGGAAGAGAACTAATAAAATAGAGAATTTAGTCAGTGGAGGGAGGGGAGATTCTGAGCTTTGTGCCTGATGTCAGATGATGGTTGGGTTCATCTGCTTTGTGATGCTCTCCTCTAAGAAAACAATCAGAAACAGGTGTGACTGCTCACAAGAGACCCTCAAGATCCAGCCTGTTAATGGTCCCCCCCCCACCAGGACGAAGAGGGGAGTGTGATCAGACCCTCACCTGAGATTCCTGCACCTGTGCCATCTGTAGAAAGAATGTACAGGAGGGCATGAGGAGAGCAAGGGAAAGGGAGCTGAATGGAAGCCACTGTGGGGGCTCATTGTCCCTGCTGGGATGAGACTTTCCATGCTACAGCTGCTTTGGGGGGTTCTCCCCATGCTCTGGTCAGCACCCCCTTGCCCAACTCACCAGCTCAGGGTGAACTTTCACTAGGATTGGGCATGTTTGTCTTTGGGGAGCTTCTTGAAGGAACACCAACAGCCCTAACTAATCCAGAGAGTCTCCTGTAGTCCCAACTGATCCTGAGGAATATGGCCATGGTGGTTATGGTCAGAGGACAGAGTTCTACAAGCCTGGACTCTGCACTCTGCATTCATCATTCTTTTTTTTCCTGATGTGTGTGTGTGTGTGTGTGTGTGTCCTGGAGACATGAAATAAGGCACTGATGCTTGCATGGCAAGCCCTTTATCCACCGAGCCATTGGGTCTCTGCCCTTATTCTTTATTCTCTGCCAACTGTGAAGGTGTGGGAAGGCCCCTGTTTGCTTCCTCTATGTTCCCCAAACGTGGCATTCCTAGGCACTAAACCAAGCCACAAAATTTGTAATTAAAAAGCTGCAGGGCTGGAGAGATGGCTTAGTGGTTAAGATATTTGCCTGTAAAGCAGAAGGACCTGAGTTCTATTCTCCAGTACCCATATAGAGCCAGATGCACAAGGTGGTGCATGCGTCTGGAGTTCATTTGCAGTGGCTGGAGGTCCTGGTGTGCCCATTCTCTCTCTCTCTCTCTCTCTCTCTCTCTCTCTTCTTCTCTCTCTCCCTTTCAAATAATAAATAAATAAATATTTTTTTAAAAAATGCTGCAGTGTTTAAATGTTTCTTAATGTGTTGTCCTTTTAATGGTTGTATTTTAAAAGGAGAAGATTTGTTTGAATGATATCTTTCATTCAAGAAAGCCCTCATGGCTTTGTTCTCATGGCACACCAGAAAATTAAATAAATAAAATCCCCAGGCTAGTGCAACATGAGGAAAACTAAAAACACAGAGGAAACTATTGCATTTCATTTGTATTCAAAGAAATTGACATTTAAACAATAATAAAACATACCATCCTTCAAGGTTAAAATTGGCAGGCATGGAGGAAGAGGGCAATAATCTTAGCTGCTTCTAGGTCTCTATGCATTGGTCACTTTTCTGAATGGCAATTTGTAGATGGGAACTAGGAGTCAGACAGTCCCAGTCTGTGTGCAGTTACTAAGGGGCACAGGCCCAAATGAACCAAAGATATCTGTGTCACCACAAACACAAGTAACACCCTATGAGAACATGCTTCAGGAATATCTAAAGGTTAAAATGCAAACCCAAGACCCCACTGGCCCCTGAATGCACTGGCCCCTGAATGAACCACTTCATACAGAAGCCCTGAGGGTACCAACCACCAGCTCCAGATAAAAAAAATCTTGGAATACAGATTATTTCAGACAGCACAACTGATCTACTTCCTTCCATTTAGTGTGCTGCCTGAAAGGGGGAAGGGAAGGAAAAAGACCCAGGCCTAACTGAGGACCCTGTCCAGAGTGGTAAGCTCTCCTTTAAACTCATTGTCATGGTTTGATCCAGGTGTCCCCCACAAACAAATGAATGTGTTCTCAGTGATCAATGCTCAGCTGATGGCAGTTTGGGTATTAGAACCTCGCTAGAGCTGTGTTTTGGGGGGTGGGCTTATTGGGATTATAAGCCAGCTTCCCCTTGCCAGTGTTTGGCACACCTTCCTGCCATTGTTTGCAGTTCTGTGGCTGAGGTGATGTCCACCCATCTGCTCGTGCCATCATCTTCCCTGCCAGGATGGAGTCTCCCCTCGAGTCCGTAAGTCTAATAAACCCATTCCTCCACAAGCTGCTTTTGTTTGGGTTCTTTCTGCCCAGCAACTAGAAAGTTGACCACAACACCCATCAAAGACTTTTAAAAAAGATATAAACCTCTGGTCCAGAATGCTGTGTGGAAACCTGCTCAGATC